>ML179854.1:0-46200 GCA_004369135.1 Dendrothele bispora CBS 962.96 | reverse complement strand
ACTCATTGTGAAGATTGAAAGAATATTAACTACTCACTTGCTATTACTTGGTTTATTTGGTTCACTTGATGGAAATCAGGATTGGAAAAATCAGCTCTGGTCATTTTAGAATTGGACTGCCTTTTAATTACTTACTTACTGTGATTTGGTTCAGTCAATAGGAACCAAGATTAGATGAATCAACACTGGTGCCTCTGGAAGTGGGTGACTTCTGTGAATACTTACATGGTACTTGATTCAGTCAAGTAAGATTGGGTACTGTATGAGAAGATGTTTTTAATGACTTACAATTTAGTATTCAATTCAGTTGGACTGGGTTCATGGTTGAGAATAATTCTGAGACTGGTGAAAAAAAGGGAAATAATGATACTTACGAGCTGCTATTTAATTTATTCAATTGAAATCATAGTTGAAATAATCTGCTTTGGCAACTCCATAATTGAGCAGCTTGCTTGGTAACTTACAATCTGGTTTTCAGTGGGTCAGTCAATGGAGGTTGGGATTTAATTAATCAGCTCTGGACACTGTATAAGTGGATTACTGATTACTTACACACTATTAATTGGTTCAACGCTGTAATTTGGTTCAGTACAGTGAAATCACACTCGAAAGAATGTCAACTAATTACTCGCTGCTATTTGATCCAGTCAATTGAAATCATGGTTGAAAGAGTCAGCTTCGGTAACTTACGATCTGTCATTTGTTTAGCTCAATTGACATCACTATCAAAAGAATACTAGCTACTTACGCACTATCACCTGGTCCACTTCACGATTGAAAAAGTCAACTCTGGTCATTCCATAACGGGATCAGTTTTTTGACTACTTACTTGCTGTTATTCATTTCTGTTCAGTTAAATTACACTGGAAGAAATATTGACTACTTACTTGGTGCTAGTATTTGGTCCAGTCAATGGAAGATCATAGATGAACACTCTATGATTGAATCACTTTCTTGATTACATACCTGCTGTTATTTAGTTCAGCCAATGAGGATTGAAGGGATCAACTCTGGGGACTCTATAATTGGATCAGTTGCTTCATTACTTACATACTTTTATGTGTTTCAGCTCATTGAAATCGCATTTGAATAGAAATTGAATACTTACGAGCCACTATTGAATTGTCAATCAAATTCAAGATTGAACAAATCAACCCTGATGATTCTGGATCACTTTGTTTACTACTTACATGCTGGTATTTGCTTCATTCCATTGCGATCAAACTTGAAAGAAGAGTAGCTACTTACGAACTGTTATTTAGTTCAGCCAATGAAAGTCAGGATTGGAATAGTCAGCTCTGGCCCATGCTATGTTCTTAATTACATACGGGCTGTTGTTGGTCAGAATTAATAAGATGAGCTATAACTGGATCGCTTTCTTGATCACTTACGGGCTACTATTTTGTTCAATCACAATTGAAATAATCAGCACTGGCCACTGTATAACCAGATTGCTATGGGCGCTACATACATTCTGTTATTTGTCTCAGCTTCTTGAAATCAGGATTGAAAGAATATTGACTACTTACGGGCTGTTATGCGGTTCAGTCAATGGAAATCAGGATTGAAAGAATCAGTTCTGGCCACTCTTCAATTATTTTCATATGATTGCTTACCTGTTGCTATTTGATTCAGTCAATGGAAATGAAAATGAAAATTAGCTCTGGCCATTCTATAATTGTATTACTTACCCACTGTTATGAGGTTCATTTCACAGCATTCGGGATTGAAGGAATCAGCTCCGGCAACTCTAAATTTCAATCGCTTGTTTTTATTACTTACAAGGTATTATGTAGTCTAGTCAATGGAAGTCAAGATTGAAAGAATTAGCTCTGGCAGAATAGGATCATTTTCCTGATTACTTACATGCTATTTTGGATGAAGCTCATTGGAATCAAACTTTATAATTTAATCATTTTTTTGATCACTCACATGCTGTTATTGTGGTCAAGCAATTGAAATCATAATTGAAAGAATCAACTCAGGACACCGTATGACCAGATCACTTTCTTCATTACTACTTACGTCCTGTTATTTGGTTCAGCTTATTGAGAGCATTATGAAAGAATATTGACCACTTACGAGCTGTTCTTCCGGTTCAGTCAATGCATATTAGGATTGAAAGAGTCAGCTCTGGCCACTCTATATTCAATCACTCTTGATCACTTACGTTCTGTTATGTGAGGAAGTCAATGGAAATCAGGATTGAAGAAGTCTACTCTGACAATTGTGTATGATTACTTACCCACTGTTATTAGGTTCAGTCAATGGAAATAAGGATTGAAAGAATCAGCTGTAGCCACTCTATATTTCAATCATTGTCCTGATTACTTACGAGCTGTTGTGTGGTCCAGTCGATGGAATTTAGGATTGAAGGAATCAGCTCTGGCTCCTGTATAATTGGATCACTTTGCTGATCACTTACGTACTACTTTGTATTCAGCTCGTTGAAATCAAACTTGCTAGAATATTAGCTACTCACACACTGTTATTTGGTTCAGTCATAAAAAATCAGGTTTGAAGGAATCAGCTCCATGACCAGATTGCTTTGTTCATTACCGCTTACCTTCTGTTTTCTATTTCAGCTAATTGAGATCATTACTGAAAGGATACTGACTACTTACAGGCTGTTATTTGGGTCAGTGATAGAGTTCGGGGTTGGAAAAATCAGTTTTGATGACTGAAATACAGTAACTCGCTTGATTACTTACGTTCTGTTATGTTAGGTTCAGTCAATGGAAGTAAGGAATGAAAGAACATGATTACTTACGAGCTATTATATGGTCCATTCAGTGGAATTAAAGATTGAAAGAATCAGTCCTGGCTCCTGTATAATTGGACCAAAGTCCTGGGTACTTACAAACTATTTTGTATTCAGCCCATTGAAATCAACCTTGAGAGAATGTCAACCACTCACGGGCTGTTATTTTGTTCAGTCATGGCAACCAGGTTTTGAAAGAATCAGCTCTGGCCACTCTATGATTCAATCACTTTCTTGAGTACTTACGTTCTGTTATTTGGCGAAGTCAATAGAAATCAGGATTGAAAAAATCAGCTCTGGCCCCTGTATAATTGGACCAAAGTCCTGGGTACTTACAAACTACTTTGTATTCAGCTCATTGAAATCAACCTTGAGAGAATGTTGGCTACTCACGGGCTGTTATTTGGTTCAGTCATGGCAACCAGAATTGAAAGAATCAGCTCTGGCCACTCTATGATTCAACCACTTTCTTGATTACGTACATTCTGTTATTTGGCGAAGTCAGTAGAAATCAGGATTGAAAAAATCAGCTCTGGCAATTGTATAGATTGATTACCCACCCCCTATTTATAGGTTCAGTCAATGAAAATAAAGATTGAAAGAATCAGCTGTGGCCACTATATTTTGATCATTATCTTCATTACTTACACACTGGTATTCAGGATTGAAAGAATCAGCTCTGGTCTCTGTACAGTGGGATCACTCTTTTTATCACTCACTTGCTATTTTTCATTCAGCTCATTGAATTCAAACTTGCGAGAATATTGACTACTTACACACTGGTATTGGGTTCAGTCAATGAAATTCACAATTGAGAGAGTCAGCTCTGGACACCATAATTCAATCACATTCTTGATCACTTACGATCTGTTGTTTTATTCGTGGTATTGAGATCATGATTAGAAAAATATTGACCACTTACTGGCTGTTATTTGGTTCAGTCAATAGAAATAAGGATTGAAAGAATTAGCTCTGGGCATCCGATGATTTGATTACCATACTCGCTGTTATTAGGTTCAGTTGATTGGAATCAGGATGTAAGAATGAGCTCCAGCCTCTAGCTCATTGAGAACAAACTTAAAAAAATGTTGACTACTTACATGCTATCATTTCATAGTTCAATCAGTGGAAATCGGAGTTGAAGCATCAGCTCAGGCCACTCTATAATTAAATTGCTTTTTCAATATGGTTACTTACTTGCTGTTAGATGGAGTCAATGGAAGCTAGGATTGAACCAATTGGTTCTATTGATTCTATAATTTGATCACTTACCCCCTGTTATCAGGTTCAACAAATGGAAATCAGGATTGAAAGAATCAGCACTGGCCACTCTATGATCCAATCACTTTCTTGATTACTTACGGTCTGTTATTGGGGGAAGTCAATGGAAATCAGCTTTGGCAATTGTATAATTTGATTACCCACCCTCTGTTATTAGGTTCAGTTAACGGAAATCAAAATTGATAAAATCAACTCTGGCAATTGTAAAATTTGATTACCCACCCCCTATTTTTAAATTCAGTCAATAAAAATGAGGATGAAATGAATCAGCTCTGGCTACTTCAATCATTACTTACGTGCTATCATGGGGTCCAGTCAAAGAAATTCAGGATCGAAAGAATCAGCTCTGGTCTCCGTATAATGGGATTGCTTTCTTGATCACTTACATGCTATTTCTTGTTCAGATCATTCAAATCAAACTTGAGAGAATATTGACTACTTACACACTGTTATTTGGTTCAGTTGAATTCACAATTGAAAGGATCAGCTCTGGACACTAGGATCCAATTCCCTTGATTACTTACGTTCTGTTATTTGGTTTGGGAATTGAGATAATGAATCAGAAAATATCGACCACTTACACGCTGTTAGTTGGTTCAGTCAATGGAAATAAGGATTGAAATCATTAGTTCTGGCCAACTTATGGTTCGATTACCATACCCACTGGCATTAGGTGCAGTTAATTGGAATCAGAATTGTAAGAATAAGTTCCAGTCTCTAGCTCATCCTTGAAAATATATTGACTACTTACATGCTATCATTTGGTTTGGGCAACGGAAATCAGAGTTGAAGCGTCAATTGTGGCCACATTTGGATCACTCACTTGCTATTAGGTGAAGTCAACGGAAATCAGGATTGAACAAATCGGCTCAGGCCATTCTATGATTTGATTACTTACCCCCTGTGATTAGGTTCAGTTGATTCAGCTCATTAAAATTACACTCGAGGGAATATTGACTACTTACGGGCTGTCAGTTGATCTGGTCAATCCGGGTTGAAAGAATCAGCTCTGGCCCCTGTATAATTGTATCACCTTCTTGCGTGCTTACATGCTATTTTTTGATTCAGCTCACTGAGATCACAGTTAAAAGAATATTGACCACTTACGGGCTGGTATTTGGTTTGATCAATGAACATCACATAGTCCAATGGAGATCGATCAGCTCTGGCCACTCCATGATTCAATCACCCTCTTGATTACTTACGTTCTATTATTTGAGAAAGTCCAAGGGAATCAGGATCAAAGGAATCAGCTCTGACTACTCTACTGTTCAATTGTCTTCTTGATTACTTACAGTCTGTTATTGGTTCAGAAAATGGAAGGAATCAGCTCTGGCTATTTTATGATTCAATGATTACTTACGGTCTGTTATTAGGTTAGGCAATAAATCAGCATTAGAAGAATGAGCTCCAGCGCCTAGCACATTGAAACAAACTTGAAACAATATTTACATGCTATTATTTGGTTCAGTCAATTTAAACCAGAATGGAAACGTCAGCTCTGTAATTGGATCACTTTTTTGAGTACTTACGATCTGTCATTTTGCCCAGTCAATTGAAATTAGGATCCAGGGAGTCAGCGGCCATCGCTTTGTTCATTACTTACTCACTTTTACTTGGTTCAGCTCATTGAATGACTTTAGAAAGAAAATTGAGTACTCACTCTCTACTATTTCATTCAATCGATTGAATGAATCAGCTTCGGCCACTTTATCTCTGGATGACTTTCTTGATTACTTACATCCTTTTATTTTGTCCAGCTAACCCGAAATTGTGACTGGAAGAACCAGCTTCAGTCACTTCATAGTTGAATAGCTTTCTTGCTCACTTACCTTCTATTATTTATTTCATTGACAAATCGAAATCACAATCCAGTTTAACCGCTTCATCCCCGGTTAGCTTTCCCAATTACTCACATAGTTGGTTTTGTCCTTAGAGAATTGGATTGAAATAATTTAGACCCTATACGTCTCAACAAATAGTTTGATCACTTACTGTGCACTATTTTCTCCAGTCGATGCCAAAACCTAATTTGAGCGGTAGGTATAGTTGTTCAGAGGATGATTTGTGTTAATTATTGTAAATGGAGTTCAAAGCCTAGATCAGTAAATGGATTCAAAGTTCATCTACTGACTTACATGGTTTCCTTTGTGGTGAGAGCTGCAGTGAGGAGTCATCGATAAATTGCAGTTCCGAGTCTTGCCCCTCTTTATATATATATATATACATACATATCCTGATACTACGCTCACCTCTTACCCAATTGGTTCCTGATACCTTGATCGAGATACTGATTCATCTGACAGATGATATCTATTTGCTAAGATGTGGCACCATGCAATCATTGCCATCATTGTCGCATGATCCACAACTGAGCTCCGACATGGGGCTTCTGTCAATTTTCTTCCAGAAAATGAGGTAATTATTCATCCAGGCTTCACAGAATTCGCCAATATCTCATGGAAAGGTCTCCCGTCATCACCACTCATTTGGTATAACTTGAAGACGAAGTTTCGTCTATCTTCGTTGAATAATTATTCATAATATTCCCCCACTCAAGCTTTCGAAAAATTAGTTCAAACCTTCAAAGTCGACGTCAATTTAAACCTTCGAAATTAGTGCAAGCCTTCAAAATCAGTTCAAGCCTTCAGAAACTATGCAAGCCTTCAAAGTCAGTTGGAGCCAAAGATCAGTTCGAGCTTTCAAAATTAGTTCGAGTCCCACTAGCCATATTATTATTATTCCCCATCGAAAAATAATGCGAAGCGGTCGCGGTCACTTACATTATTGATCGTTGTTTGACACGACACAGAGGGGACCAGCCTGGCGCAGTAGCATCAGATAGCCGAGTATTTTTTCCTCATGAAGGCGCCATTACACTCTCCTAAATATGCCTACCTCGAAGAGCTCGACGAGTGGTCACAAAAAACTTCCTGCTATCCTATCGATGATGTTCTTCCATATCGGCCACATCCATCAGCATGATGGTGTCGATATCGATCCATCGCGGCAGTGGTGTAGCAGGGAAAAGCCCTTGGTTGGTGAAAGATACAACTCTGATCAGGGCGACATTGTTGATGATGTTATATGAAGATCAAAGTACCACACGACTACGAGGTTCTTTCAATTTTACACTCTCCATACTCTCCATAATCATTAGCACCACCGGCGAAAAAATCGTTACATCTCATTAAAATTTGAACTTAAGTTTGAGTATGCATAACGTCACCGCGCTTCGTATGGTAATAACAATGCGTTAGGATAGCCTTTTCAGGCTAAATTTGAAACTTGGACGCGTTGATTTTTCACCGTAATATCTTCTGTTGGAGAATGGAGGACACTACAGATCATTGATTTCGGCAGACAGAAAGCCCTTCTGCACTTGCGTACACGTTTCATTACTTACTTACGACAGCTGTGACGTTGTTCATCTAGTGCGCTCCTCACTTAATTGTACCCAATTGAAGTCTTTCACATCCTCGAGTAACGGTACTACTGCCGGGATGGACACCAGCTGCTCACAGACAAGGCTTCAATGGTCAACGTGCTGAGAACACGATACGTTACTCAAATTTTATATAAGAAATTAACCGAAATCTTTGAACAATACGAGCTCGAGGCTACTACACCAAGTTGTCTTCGTCTCCTTGTCGGCCAACTTCCCAAATCTCGTACTGGTTCTGATTCTACCACCAAATGAAGGAATAGGGGCCGTCGCTTCGCGCGGCTATGAGGCCATAAGGTGCAGTCAGATCTAGAAATGGTATAAGATAAGATTTGTGATATGCCAAATGGATATAACTTGTGGGAATTTGCACTGCCACCGGCGACCACAATAGGACGAGTACTCGCTTCAACATCCTCTATCTCTTCCCGCATTATGCTCGGCTACTTGCCCAACTAGCTTCTTAACGAGACTTCCTCTCAACTTCGAGTGTCTTCTCCAGGTTTCTTGGGCTCAAGCGAACACGCGTACTGGCAGCATGGATTACTGTTGAAAAAAGAACTCAGAGACAGGGTTGGTATGCATGGGGCTTGATGAGTCTGTCCTCGTCAACAGAGTCCAGACTGAGACAAAATGTTGACTTATCGGTGACAGGTACAACAGTGTCATTTTCTTTTTGGATTTTTCGGTAAGAGGTACGAGTAACGACGGCATCATTTTTACAGGACATCTTGCATGCCAAAATAGACTCAACAGTCTCGATCTACTGTTCTTGTGACATTCACAAATTAAAACGTAATTAGCCTCCTATGCCTTGCTCATCTTTCTGGTATGTCATTACCTCTCCAAGACTTCATCGATATTCACTCCCCTCAAGATTGTTTCCTTTCACAGACATACACATGGGGCCGCGGGCTCTCCTAGGCACCCTTGGGTCCTACCGTGCCCTGAGCACACGTCTCGGCACCTTCCTCTGCCATCCCCACAGCCATGTTTGGTCAAGTAGTCAAGCATGGAGGTAGAAGAGAGATCAGAGCAAATCATCTTCTGAACCCATCCGACAGCCGTTACTACTCGCCCAGGTCAACCTGGAATTCGCGTGTTCCGAGTCCGCACGTATTTGGTGATTCTGGAGACCCACTTTCTCTGTTTTCTACCACCATCATCCGTACAAGTGAGCTCGGATCCAATCTTTCTCGGACGTATGAGCCGTGAGCTCGTTCATATGATGATATGGTCCCGGGATCGATGATGTACTGCCATCGGGATGCATCCGCAGCCGGCGTTCCTCTTGGACCCGTCCGGCTAATAAACTCCACCTCCAACCTAAGCCGTTACTACTATACCGAGCTGGATTGTTATCGTCGCCCACCGGTCCTGCTTCCGCAATTCAAACCTCTCCTCCGACATTATTCTCTTTGTCCGCAGTATGCTCGCCCAACTAAGCCGGGAACTGGCTGCTCAACCAGGCTTCGACGGCTACTTTTTCAACTTCGAGTGTCTTTCCTCCCGGATGGGGTCCTCGGAGAAAACATATGTACTGGATTAGTTGGTGAGAAAGAACTTTTAGAGACAAGAGTGGGACACATGTGGAAGTCGTTTGTTGAGTCCGTCCTCTCCTAATGATTTTGAGTAATGTGCACTAAACTCAACAAAACGTATGTTTATTGGTCACAGGTACGACGGCGTCATTTTACAGGTGATGCATGGTCAATAATCTTGATTTATCTACCACCTTTGCCGCCATCGAATCCAATCTACTTCCAAAGACGAGACCGGACAAGAATGCTAGTGTCTTATCGTTCATCTTTGATCTGAAAAGAGTCTGTCGAACATAATACATCAGGTTTAGATTCTATCTCCATACCCTACCTTTCTACACACATAGACATCTATCACTATGAACTCTACCCCACTTCTGTTAAATCACTCAAAACCCTATATGCTTGTTCCATCTATTTGATCACGTACTTAACAAACCTGGAATAACACACTCTCTAACGAAATACTCATGGAACCTATTGTCCCTCGTGAGTTCTGGATGAAAGGTTGTCAAAAGATGACGGCCTTGACGGATCGCTACGACTCTTTTCGGGTCTTCTCCTCCTCCTTCTAAGTTTGAGTTGATTCCAAACCACGTTTCGAGAGGTTCAGTAGCGTCTGAGGGTATAGCATGTGGTACGACGTTCTCTGGTAAACGAGCGATCACTTGTATCGGTGGGTATTCAGGAGGTTGGTCGAGGGATAGCAAGACCTAGGAAACGTGGAAAACGACGAGTAGAAGGAATGTTATTGTTAATGGGCACTCGCACAGTTATATTTTGTTACTCACGGGTGCACGAATGAAGACCCCTGAGAATGGATCCTCAGGGTTTTTGAGACCGGGGACTTCGAGTGGAGCTTCGAAAGATTCGACCTGGATGTATCGATAGATAGATGTAGACGCAGGTAAAAAGTCGGAACAAACAGATAAACGGCAAAATTAGACACGATCAAAGCGATAAGGAGCTCTCAGAATACCGAGAGCCTGGCCTCCAGCCCCAGAGTTCGCCCAGAGGCCTTCAGCTCATCAAAGTGCAAAAACAAAAAGACCGACCTGCGATCCCCATCCATTTCTTGCAATTGTCACGCTCATCCCACCCAATAGCTCTTGTCCACCCTTTTTCGCTCCCGTTACCACTTTCGATAACAGAATTGCTCCTGCACAGGTTCCCCAAACGGGTTTGGCCTTGATAAACTCTTTGAGAGGGTCTAAGAGACCGGATAAGCGAGCGAGGAGGGCTATGGTTGTTGATTCTGTTCGAGTTACGTGTATGTCACCAGTTCGGGTCATAAGAGAAAAGTAAAAGGACTCACCGCCTCCTGGTATCACCAACGCATCACACTTGTCCAGATCTTCTTTTGTTCTCACTTGAACAACTTTGACTTCCCCATTCGACTCCAACCTTTCCTGCGACTTCTCGCCTATCCCGTTTCCGTTTAATCCATTCACCCCGTTTAACCCATCTACGCCGTTTATCCCATTCCCATTCCCATTCATCGTGCAAGTTGAAGAAAGAAGAGAACACAAATTTATACGTTCCAACATGACCTGATGTTCTGCGAAGGCGCCTTGGAGGGCTGGATGGGAATCGTATACGATGACGACGGTGTATACCATATGCAAACCCACATGGCACATTTTCAATTGTATGTATTTGGTCATGAGAGACGGGCAGAAACGGGAGCGGAGAACAAGAAAGCGAAAAGAAAAAGAGATAGGTCAGCCACCTCCACTAAAAGTGACCGCAACGAGATAACAGTATCCACCGAGAATGCCTATAGTCACTTGAAGTAACATCGATGGGGTTCCATATCCGGTTGAACCTGAGGATAGTTCTTTCGAATAGCCACTTAGAGCTGACCAGGGAGCGAGATTGACGGCCATCGGTGCTGTTATTCAGATGGCGGTAGAGGATGGGGAAGTGAAGGTGGAGGTAAAAACGAGAGAGTGACTCGGACTCGCGGTAAATTTGAATTGAAATTTTACCGACCTCGTGACCGGACGGATTGTGGGTTACAAGCCGTGTTCGTGCCGATCCCGGCGATTCTCGGGGACATTCGGAAAAAACGATGATTACCGTTTGGCTAGACTCTAGTTCATACCAAGCCTAACACTTTTGAATACAAGGTACAAGTAGGACGAGTCCTCCGAAAGTCGACCTCGTAAATCGTTCCCACTGCTTATCGAGCTGTCTGTTCAACGCAGATTTTCTACATATCCTCTCATCTTCAATGTTTCTGAAGGATTTACAACTTGGAAATGTACCAGCGGTTGTATGTTTCTTGTGGGCACTGGATGCTTTTCTGCATACTTTTGGGATACTGTTAATTGATCGTCGTCGCTCGCGGAATTCCCTCCGAGACTCCGGCTATCAGGTGGCAAAAATACATTACAACTGAGGTCGTAAATGACCAGTAGGGCCGACTTTCGCGGCAATGCCCGATACCCATTGCTACTCACTTAGTTTTTATGCATAAACTCGAACAAGAAGATACATTACTATCGTGCTATTTGCCTGGAAAGGCACCATGCCAAATCACCTCCCAATTATCATGTAGTACAGACATAAAGTTCCATGTAAATATCGTAAATTTGTTGTTCCACTTCCGCTGTAATGTGTGCACTTCGGGCTTGCCATCCAACAACGCAACCAGTGGGTGAAAGTCTACTGTAGTATTTCGACCAAATGTTCATCAATTTCAAGCATTAGTATGCGATATCTTGCCAAAATAGCTGTTCAATGGGGTTAGTTCTTATATATCAATGAAGGAATCAGGCCACCGCAAGCGTGGCAGTACGAAGATAGAAAGATTCGCACAACGGCTGTCAACAAATAACCAGTGAGATCAATGTAATGTCATGATCCAAATGGGGTTGGCAGCCGATTTCAACACAGCCACACTTAGCAACTTTAGGTTTAGTAAGACTTGTTAAAAACCCCGCAGATTTCTATGTAATCAGATTTGTGATTGGGAGTATGCATGTGTGTCAAAGTCATGTATTTTAAGTCCTACACCTGTAGTATTGCCCCAATCACCAATCCAGTTACACAAGGTTCTACAGGGGGATTTTCTGAGTCAGTTGATATGTATTATAAAGGAAGAAGGCCATCGCTTTGCATGGCAGGTACGAGGCCGAATCTTGAAGTCTCGATGCATATGGAGAGGTGTGCTGAAACGACATAGAAGAAGCAACCTACTACCAGCATTTCCCACAATATGTAATCTGAAATGGGAATGAGATAAGATAGCTAATATTCCTTAATGGGTTATTACACAACCAGCTAAGCAGCTGAGGTTGAGTAAGGACAAGTCCTTCCTTCGGTCGGCCTCATAATGAGATAAACTTGTGCTGATTTTGTTGAGTTACCTCTCAATTATTCTCAAACCAGCTAAAGATTACAATCCTCTATACATGTGAAAAATCTTATGTGTTTTGCAAATGACTGTAACCTCTAGAGGGGTATCAGGAATAAGAGTAGAAATGGATAAGAGACAGATAAATTAGGCTTCATAGTTGGGAGGAGGATCATCACTTATTCCCCTTGCCCAATCTGAGTTCCGCACACTTTCCAGCCTCAGGATATGTGCACCCATTCTAGCCATTTCTCTCTGTAGCTCAACATTTGATGAGAGTACCGCTTGCTGTAAAGTTTTCATTTGCTGTCGCAGGGCTTCTGTTTCATCTCGAAGTTGAATTTGTCGATCAGTCAGCGCTGAAGTAGTGATAATGGTTGAATTAATCGAATTTCGAGGTAAATTCGGGGCTGTTGATTCTGGGTAAGATGGTAAGCTGCTGGTGCAATTCTTAAATTGTGACATTGGCCTATACCTTCATTTCCATCAATGACAGAGTGAGGGTGTACTGGACTTGTGTAGAGAATAGACATATGTCTCAAGCTATAGGGCTCAACCTCTGGGAGATCATCAACATAGAGATCTCATAGGAATTTGGCAGGTGTGACCGCGAACAAACTCACCAAGGGTGGCTTCCCTGGCTGCTTCACTATGTTTCAGGTCATTGGACTCAGCCTCTGGAAGATCATCAAAATTCAGATCCCATAGGAATTTGGAAGGCATGACTGCTAAGAAACTCACCAAGGGTGGCTTCCGTGGCTGCTTCACTATTGTCTGCCAGTCCTGGAGTAAATGGCAAGAGAAGTCTTGATTTCTTTTTATATCTCCAGAGTAACAAAAGAATTGACAGAATGACTAAAGTTCCTGCAATAATTGAACCAGCAATGACAGGTATATGATTTGGTTTAGATGGGCCATCAGATGGGATAGGTCCATCTGAGTGGGTTGTAGATCCACTGGGAAAAATTATGTCAAGCCAAATTCGATCAAAATAACCATCTTATTGAAGAGTACGCACACAGCAGGACCCTCTGTTGTTGTGCCAGTATGACTTGCACTTGAGGACTGATTTAACACTCTACCAATAATTGGACTCCATTCGCTTGAAGTACACAACTGAAATTCTGGATGCACTTACAATGGTTGCGAGGAGCTCTGGAGTGCTTACTTTCTGTTATTTGGTTCAGATTATTAGCATCATAATTTGAAAGAATATCGACTACTTACCGGCTGAATCTTGATTAAGTCAATAGAAATCGGAATTTAAGGAATCAGTTCTGACCACTCTATCATTGGATAACTTTCTTGGGTACTTACGGGCTGTTATTTAGATCATTCAATGACATTCGAATTGAAGGAATCAGCTCTGGCCACTCTATCAATGGACCACTTTCTTGATTACTTACGGGCTGTCATTTGGTTCAGTCAATGGGATTGAAAGAATCAGTTCTGGTCACTCTTATAATTTGATCGCTTTCTTGATTACTTACAACCTGTTATTTGGTTTAATTGATTAAAATTATACTTGAAAGAATATCACTTACGTTCTGTTATTTGGTTGAGTCAATGGAATTGGAATTGAATGAATCAGCCACTATAGTTTGATCACTTTCTTGATTACTTACATGCTGTTGTTTGGCTGCTCAGTTGATATTACACTCGAAAGAATATTGACTACTTACGTTCTTGATTGAGTTCAGTCAATAGAATTGGATCCGAAACAATCAGCTCTGGCAATTCTATAATTCAATCGCTTTCTTGAATAGTACTTACCCTCTTTCATTTAGTTCAGCTCATTAGCATGACAAATTGAACGAGTATTGACTACTCACGAGCTGTAATTTGGTTAAGTCAATGGAAGTCAGGAATGAAAGAATCAACTCTTGATTGAAATATTTTCTTGATGACTTACATGCTGTTATTTGGTTTAATTGAGGAAAATTACACTTGATTGAATATCGGCTAACTTACGTGCTGTTATTTCGTTCAGTCAATGAAATTGGAATTGAAAGGATAAGCTCTGACTATTCTATCATTGCACAATTTTTTGTTTACTTACGGGCTGTTATTTGGTTCAATGGAAATCAGGATTGAAAGAATCAGCTCTGGCCACTCTTATAATTGGATCACTTCCTTGATTACTTACATGCTGTTATTTGGTTAAGTCAATAGAAATCAGGATTGAAAGAATCAGCTCTGGTCAGTCTATAATTGAGTCACTTTCCTGAGTACTTACCCTCTGTTATTTGGCTCAACTTATTAGCATGGCAATATGGGGGAATATTGATATTGACTACTCACAGGCTGTCATTTGATTAGGTCAATGGGAATCAGGAATGAAAGAATTCACTTTTAATTGAGTCACTTTCTTGATGACTTACATGCTGTTATTTGGTTTAATTCATGAAAATTACACTTGAAGGAATATTGACTGCTTACGTGCTGTTATTCAGTTCAGTCAATGAAATTGGAATTGAAAGAATCAGCTCTGGCCACTCTATCATTGAAGCACTTTCTTGATTACTTACTGGCTGTTATTTGGTTCAGTAATGGAAATCAGAAATGAAAGAATCAGCTCTGGCCACTCTATAATTGGTTCACTTCCTTGATTACTTACGTGCTGTGGTTTATTTCAATTCGTTGAAATTACACTTGAAAAAATATTGAATACTCACGTGTTGCTATGTATTCAGTCAATGAAATTGGGATGGAGAGAATAAGCTCTGGCTGTTCTATCATTGCACACTTTTTTGGTTACTTACGGGCTGTTATTTGGTTCAGTCAATGGAAATCACGATTGATGAAGGAATCAGCTCTGGCCACTCTATATACCGTCATTTTCTTGATTACTTACGCGCTGTTATTTGTTTCGGCCGATGAAAATCAGGGTTGAAAGATTCAGCTCTGGTCGCCCTATGAGTCAATCTTTTTTTTGAGTACTTACCGTCTGTTTTTTTTCGTTCGGCTCATTAGCATCACAATTTGGAAGAGTCTTGTCCACTTACAAGCTGTCATTTGGTTCGGTTAGTTGGAATCATAATTCATATCTGGCTTTTTCCCCATGGAACTTCTAATTACTCACTCTGCGTTACCATTGGCTGCTTTACTAGTCCTTAGCGATCTTGCATAGAGATGCTTAAATTCAGTGCTTATATACTCCGAGAGATAGTTTAATCACTTACTTTTCCGCCCTGTTTCGTCCAGTCAATTCCCAATGTGATCCAAGTGGTAGGTTTAGTCGTTTAGAAGATAATTTGTATCAAATACCCCATAAAATCATGATGAATTTGCAGCTGACATCAGCAAATCGTTTGAAAGTTCATCTACTGACTTACATGTCTTCAATTTTTGTGCCAAGAGTGGATCTGGAGGGTCACAAACTGTTTGCAGCTCCCTATCCAAGCCTCTCTTATATACTTTGAAGTCTCCATGGTCACTGAAATCATTTCCTGCCCGCTCGGTTCCTGATATTTTGATGTTGATACTAATTCTCCTGAACAGATGATATTCACTTGTCCAGATATTATGTGATCATTGTGATTGTTGCATAATCTAAGAATCAGTTCCAACATAGATTTCTGTGATGTTCTGCGGGTATTTATCCAAATTCCAAGTTGTCTCAAATGGGTCTTGATGACGGGCGACCTTTTCATGAGATATTTACTTTTGTGGAGCTTTGACTGTCCCAAGGCAACCATGTGATGGGGTACCGATGATTCAGGCCCTCACAACCGACCAGTGTATTGTGTTGAGACAAAAGCTCGAAAGACGAGGTTGGTAGGTATGCGGAAGTTGTCTGAAAAATTTAATCCTATTCTATAGACCGAGCGAGCGTCTGTGCTGTATACAAGTGGCTATGTCTAGGAGGGGATGAGAATGCCAGTGCTTCATCTTTGATTTAGAACATTGGGCTCGAGTCTCGACGGTCGCACCCAAGATGAAGATGTTGATGTATCAAGGACTCAAATGAGTCGAATCCTGTTCCCATCCTCTACATACACATATCCATCTTCCAACAAATCACTCGAACTTATACTTCAAATTCTATCTATTCCATCACGCATGCCGAACCAATTGAGGGAACATCACACTCTTGATCTCTAACAAAGCACTCATGGAACCGATTGTCCCTTGTGAGTTCCGGATGAAACGTCATCAAAAGATGGTGGTCTTGACAGATCGCCAAGGCTCTTTGCGGGTTTTCCCCTTCGTCTAAATTTAATTTGTTTTCGGATGATGTTTCTAGAGGTTTAGTGGCATCAGATCAGGGTACTTAAGTATGTGGTATGACGATCTCTCGTAGACAAGCGATGACTTGTATTTAGTGTTGCAACGGCGCGGCTTATATCGGCTAATTTCCCAAGCCGCAAGCCAAGCCGTTTTGTTTTTCTCAACCAATCTGTAGGCAATCCCCCCGAGAGTAGTACTATTGTAGAAACAGACAATAAGGGTATTTTTGAAACCCAAACTGATACTGATCCACTGGCGCATTCAGCCAAGATAAAATTCGGCTGAGCCGGTTCAAGCCGAAATAAGCCGCGCCGTTGCAACACTACTTGTATTGGTGGGTATTCAGGAGTTTGGTCGAGGGATAGAGGGACCTGAGAAACGTTAAAAACGACGGGCACCAGGAATGTTGTTAATAGGAATTCGGATAAGTACAAGGTTTCTAGATCATGAATGATGGTTTGTTACTCACAGGCGTCCGAATGAATATCCTCGAAAATGGATCCTCAGCGTTTGAGGCCGGGGATTTCGAGTGAAGCTTCAGAGGATTCGACCTAAATGTATCGGTAGACAGATGTAGATGCAGGAAACGAATGGACAGGACGATTATTAGACACGAGCAAAGAGATGGGGAAATTTAAGAATGCTGGGAGCCGGTTCTCAACCCCAGAGCCCCTCGTCAAAAACAAGAAAAAAAGAACTGACCTGCGGTCCCCATTGATTTCTTGTAATCATCACGCTCTTCCCACCCAATATCTCCTGTCCACCCTTCTTCGCCCCCATCACCACTTTCGATAATAGAATCGCTCCTGCACAACCTCCCTGAGCAGGTTTAGTCTCGATGAGCTTTTTGGGAGGGTCCAAGAGACCGGATAGGCGGGCGAGAAAGGCTATGGTGGTGGTTTCTTTTCGAGTTACATGGCATGTATATCATCAGTTCGGGTCATAAGACAAAAGAAAAAAAGGGACTCACCGCCTCCTGGTATAACCAACACATCACACTGGTCCAGATTCTCTTCCGTTCTCAATAGAACAACATTGGCTTTCCCATTCAACTCCTCCCCTTCCTGCAACTTCTTACCTTTCCCATCTCTGTTTACTCCATCCACCACGTTTACCCCATCTATATCATTCCTATTCCCATTTATCGTGAAAGTTGAAGAAAGGAGAACGAAGATCTACATGCCCCGACATGACTTAATGTTCTGCGAAGGCGCCTCGAAGGGCTGGACGGAGATGTAAACGATGACGACGGTATACATCATACATCATGTACCCAACGTCCGGTGCACATGGCATACGCCCCATTCTCACCGTATGTAATTAATCATGAGAGACGAGCAGTGAGTGATTTCGATTCGGTAGGAAGAAAAGAATGCCCGAAAATAGAGAGAAATCAAAGAACAGAGACAGGTCGGCTACGCCCACTGAAAGTGACCGCAACGACGTTCCATATCCGCATGAAACTGAGGATGGTTCTTTCGAAAAACCATTTGGAGCCGACGAAGGAACG
The DNA here is from genome assembly GCA_004369135.1 of Dendrothele bispora CBS 962.96. Lineage (NCBI taxonomy): Eukaryota > Fungi > Basidiomycota > Agaricomycetes > Agaricales > Dendrothele > Dendrothele bispora. The sequence goes on along the minus strand of ML179854.1, from coordinate 28,074 downwards.
AGATTGACTGCCAGCGTTGTACATAGTACTTATGAAGGTGAAAAGCGAGTGTGATTCGCCGTAAAATTTGACCTCATGACCGGATCATGGACGCCGAACCGTGTTCGTGCCGATCCCGGCAAGAATGTGATGATCACCTTTTGGCTATTTCGCACTAAACGTTGCTTGTCAATCGAATCAAAGATACAGTTAGAACGAGACACCCGAAAGGTGGACTCGTAATTGTTCCCACTGCTTGTCGAACTGTCTGCTCAACGTAGATTGTTTACATATCCTCACCTCCAATGTTTCTGAAGATTGACATGGACTTAGGGATTACGACTGGGAGGAGGAGGAGGAGGAGTCTATTAACCGGTATAGGTCCAAAAAATGAACACCGGCTTCCGGGAAGCACCTTGGTGTGCAGCTATACATCATTGGTCCCGGGATCCAGCACCCCCACATGAACGAGCTGAAGGCTCTCTGTCCAACGTAGATTCATGCAAAGATGGAGGGCCGCAATGGATACAGGAAATAATTACTACCATATATGTAATGTATCATACTACCTGCAAAATACCTACTTGAAGGATACCACTAGTTACCGTCGATATGCTCGTGGGACATGAATGGGACAAGAGTCATAAACCTTGAGAACATTAAATACGTACTTAGCCGTAAGAGAATACACCGGTTTGCAGGACAGAAGATTTCCAAGGAAGGCAGTCTGATCCTCACCCTCAAAACTTGGAGCTGTTGGATACACGCTATAAATGTACCAGCGGATGTATGTTTCTTGTTGGCATTTGGTGCATAGATGTTCTGCACACTGGGTGCAAGAACCTGTAATTCCTTTGGAATTACAGTGACATTATGGTGGAATTATGAATTGGAAACATGTCTGTAATTCCAGTGAAGTTACAGGGTGACTTTACAAGTGAAAATTTCCATATATGGGCAAAATCTTACTGTAAATTATCACTGTAATTCCACTAGAATTACAGACATGTAGGCAATTCATAATTCCTCTGTAAATTTACTGTAATTCCAAAAACTTACAGGTTATTGCACCCAGTGGCATATTTTTCCTTTTATTGATCATTGCCACTCGCGGCATTCTCAGGCAGCAAAAACACAGTACAATTCAGTTCATAAATAAAAGTAAAAATGGATAAGAGACCGATAAATTAAGATTCATAGTGAGGAGGAGGATCATCACTGATTCCCCTTGCCCAATCCGAGTTCCATGCACTTTCCAGCCTCTGAATATGCGCACCCATTCTAGCAATTTCTCTCTGTAGCTCAACGTTCGATGATAGTACCGCTTGCTGTAAAATTTTAATTTGCTCTCGCAGGACTTCTGTCTCATCACGAAGTTGAATTTGCCGTTCGGTCAGCGCTGAAGTAGTGACAATGGTCGAAATGATAGAATTTCGAGGTGAATTGAGGGCTGTTGATGCTGGGTAAGGTCGTAAGCTGGTAGTACAATCCTTAAATTAGTACATTGACCCCATACCTTCATTTCCATCATTGAAGGAGTGAGGGTGTAACGGACTTGTATAGAGAATAGACATATGTTTCAGGTCATAGGGCTCAACTTCTATAAGGTAAAGATTTCGTAAGATCTTTGCAAGCATGACTGCTAACAAAATTACCATAGGTAGCTTCGTCGGATGCTTCATTATTGTCTGCTAGTCCTGAAGTAGAGGGCAAGTGAAGTCTTGATCCCTTTTGATATCGCCGACGCAACAAAAGAATCGACAGAATGACAATAGCTGAACCAGCAATGACAGCAATGATAGCAATGACAGGTGTAAGAATTAGTTTAGATGGACCACCAGGTACATCTGAGTTGGTTGTAGGGCCACTGATAAGAATTATGTCATGCTGAATTCAATCAAATCACTGTCCTCTTGTAAAGTACTCACACAGCTCCCTCTATTTTTGTACCAGTAGGACCTTCACTTTTTGTACCAGCTAGACCGTAACTTGAGGACTGATTTAATACTCTACCTATAATTGGTTTCCATTCATCTGAGGAGAACACAACTGGAGATCTGGAGATACTCACAATGGTTGCGAAGGACGCTGGAGTACTTACACTCTGTTAGGTGGTTCAGCTCATTAGCATCACAATCTAAAAAAATATTGACTACTTACCCCCTGTTATTTGGTTAAGCCAATGCAAATCAGAATCGAAAGAATCAGCTCTGCCTGCTCTATCATTGGGTCACTTTTTGACTACTTACGGGCTGTCATTTGGTTTAGTCAATGGGAATCAGGATAGAAGGAAACAGCTCTGGCCACTCTGTAGTTCAATCACGTGTTTGACTACTTACTACTCGCTGTTAATATTATTTGGAGTAGTCAATGGAAACCAGGATTAAAAGAATCAGCTCTGGCCACTCCATAATTGGACGACTTTCTTGAGCACTTACTACCCTCCGTCACTATTTGGTTCAGGTGATTAGCATCACATTTTGGAAGAATACTGATTACTTACCCGCTGCTATTTGGTTCAGTTGAAGGAATCAGAATTGAGAGAATCAGGCTCACTTCCTTGATCACTCACTAGAAGCTGTTATTCGGTTCAATCGATTAAAATTACACTTGAAATTGGATCACTTTTTTGATCACTCACCCGCCGTCAATTGGCTCCGATGAAATTCTGTATTGAAGGAATCAGCTCTGACCGTTCTATGGTACAATGACTTTCTTGAGTACTTACCCTCTGTTATTTGGTTCAGCTCATTGGCATCACAAATAAAGAGAACATTGATTACTCACCCGCTGTTATTTGGTTCAGTCAAGGGAAATCGAAATTGAAAGAATCAGGATCACTTCCTTGATTACTTACGGCTCGAAGCTGTTATTTGGTTCAATCGATTAAAATTACACTTGAAAGAATATTGACCACTTACGAGCCTTATATATCGCAAGAGATGGTCTAATCACTTACTGTTCTGCCCTATTTTGTCCAGTCAGTTCCCAATGAAGTGGGAAGTTTAGTTGTTCAGAAGATGATTTGTATCAAATACCCCCATAAAATCATAATGAATTTGCAGCCTGTATCAGTGAACCGTTTGGAAGTTTATCTACTGACTTACATGTCTTTAATTTTGTGTCAAGAGTGGAACTGAAGGATCACAACCAGTTTGCAGCTTCGGGCCTCCTGTATATATACTTTGAAGCCTTCATGGTTACGGGAGTCGTTCCCTGCCCACTCGGTTCCTGATACTTTGATCTTGATACTGCGTCTTCTGAAAAGATTCAACAGATGATATCGACTTGTCCAGATAGAGCATCATGCGATCATTTTGATCGTTGCATAATCTACGAATCAGCTCCAACATAGATATCTATGGATGTTTGGCCGGCAGATGAGGAACTTATTTATTCAAGCTTCACAAAGGTAGCCAATATCTAATGAAAAGGTCGTCCGCGATTAATACCCCTTTGAAATAACTTAAAATTTCGGCCGTCCCAAGGCCATCAGGTGGTGGCGCACTAATAATTTAGGTCCTCACAACCAACTAGTGTAATTATCAGCAGGTATTGATAGTGATGATATTCCCCGACTCACACCTTCAAGATTGACAGTTCCAACTATTTCTCTCCCCAAAGGCACACCACCCACACGGCTCTCCGTCTAGAAAAGATGTGACGAGGTCGCAGTCAGCCACATCATCTATACATCATTCTTTGGTTGACTGATAATCGGCGACACAGCAATCAACTTGGGAATCTTGCTTCTTTCACCTCTTCTTCCACATATGCCCCTCCGACACAACAAAAGACATTACGCTCTTCCAAAATATGCATACTTTGAATCCCTTGAGAAGATCGACGATTGCTCACAAAATGTTTCCTACTTTTGACCTTTCGATGATGTCCTTCCGTATCGACCACGTTCTATCAGCCTATCAGCGTCCTTGATGATGAAGGTGTTGAAATTGATCATCGCAGTACTGGTACCAGAGGAAAGTTTCTGGTCGATGAAGATCTATCAGCTTTTGATTAGAGTCACAGTGCTAATGGTGTCCAATGTGGATCAAGGTATGCCATGACTACAAGGTTCTTTCAGTTTTACGATATCTTTTGTTGGAGAACTAACTCCGAATCATCGATTTCGGCAGACAGAATGGATGCACCGAAGGTTCTTTCGAGCTTGCGTACACGTTTTACTATTGGCGCAGCTGTAATGTGTTCATCTAGTGCGTTCATATCTATAGCCATCTTTTCATAGTCACCACTTGACAGCATCCAAATGAAGCTTTTCACATCATCATCGAGTAACGGTACCACCGCCGGGATGGTCAACAGCTGCTCATAGACAAGACGTCAAGATGCTAGGAACTTTGTACGTTACTCAAATTCTGTATATCTGTAGAAGGAATTTACAACTTAAGCCGTTACTGCTAGAATACTTGAGCACGACGAGGCTAAACCTGATTTTCTTCGTCTCCTTGTCGGTCAATCACCTACTGTTCCTTGCTTCTACCACCCAATTTTCTCCGACATCTTCTCTATCACTTCCTCTTTCCCCACATTATGCTCGGCTACTTGCCCAACTAGCTGCTCAGCGAGGCTTTGACGGATATCTTCTCAACTTCTAGTGTCCTCTCCTCCAGGGCGAGGTCGAGCAAACACGGGTTCTGGCAGCATAGATTACGTTGTTGAAAAAAGAACTCAGAGACAAGGTTGGCATGCATGCGGAGGTTGTTTGGTAAGTCTGTCCTCGTCAACAGACTGGGCTACTGCTGTAGACAAAAATGTTGATTTATCGGTGACAGGTACGACAGTGTCATTTTTACAGGACATCTTGCATGGCAAGATAGACTCAACAGTCTCAATCTACCGTTCTTCCTATCATCGGATGGGATATTATACTGTATTTAGCGTATTTAGCTATACTTACTTCTCCTTGACTTATGACTGAATCTTCCGTTTATATGATACGCTCGTCTCTGTTTACCACCAGTGGAGACCAACGTACCTGGCAAATCTAACATCGCAATATTTTCTCTCTCGAGGCATCATTAACCGCTAACAAAACCCTACGCGACATCTATATGGGTATTGGTACGTTGTTGACCCTCCAAGACTTCATCCGCTTCCCTTAATCATTTCCTCTCAGACGTATGGGGTCGCGGCTCATGACACGGCGCAGGCTCCTTCGGGTCCTACCGTGCCCTCCAACACATATCGCCTTCCTCTCTAGGTCTTTCCGTGGCTATCTTCGATCAAGCATAGACCTGGGAGAGTGAACAAGACAAAAATGAATGGAATCGGGAGAAGTGGTGGGATTATGAAGTTGTTATGGGCTGGGCCTAAAACCTTTACCGCAAGGTTCAAGGGCGGTGGCATGAATTCTGCGGGTCGCCCTGCAGACCTGCAGATCAGTGGCTGTGCAAACCTGCGGGCCAGTGGCTGTGCACCTACTGGTCGATACTATCGGTACTATACTTGATGATATTTATAGTATACAATCACAGTGTTGTTCAGTCACAGTCACAGTAAAGAAAAATCGAGTCCTGTTTTAAATTTTTACCTAGTTTTAGTATTTATTTCGAGAGATTTCTCGCTAGATTAATGAATATTACTTCGAAATAGTCCAGTGATACAGGCTATAAAATATTTCTTGAAGCTACTACTCAAGCCTCAGGTGATGCTAGCACCCGAAAGTTAATTTTTCTTGAAGTGGAAATTTGAATTACCGATACAGGGGACAAAGACCGACCTGCAGATCGGTCGGTGGCCCGCAGGTCGAACCGTGTCGGAGACTGAGAGTTGTCCTACGGAAGACGAAGGCTCCGGAAGGAAAGATCGTGAACAGGAAGAAGACGAGGAAGACTATACCGAACCTGGAAATGCCTCAAACTGGAGGGACTCTTCCTTGCGATTGTGCCTCGACGCCCTATAAAGCACTTTCGACCTTTTTCCCTAGGAACGTCCCTCCGAGCCCAACGAAAGAAATGCTGTTTCATAGGACATTTTGTCCGGGTGTAGGGAGGGGAAAGTGGATGGAAAAGAGTTTAAGAATACTGGGAGCCCGGTTCTCAGCTCCAGAGTCTCATAGCGCTCTAAAAGCCTTTACAAGCCCATCGCAGGATAAAAAAAGAATCGATAGAAATCAACTCGGAAACCTACCTGTGATCCCCCTTCCATTCCTTACAATCGCCACGCCCATTCCACCTAACAGCTCCTGTCCACCTAGCTTTGCTCCCACTACTGTTTTCGGTCGCATAATTCCCCTTGCACAGGTTCCCCAAACGGTTTTGTCCTTGATAAAATCTTTGAGAGGGTCTAGGACTAAGGAGGCCGGAGAGGCGGGTGAGGAGGGGCCATGGTTGTTAATTCTGTATATGATCAGTTTGAGTCAAAGACAAAAGAGAAAGGGACTCACCACCTCCTGCTATCACCAATGCATCACACTTGTGCAGATCCTCTTCCGTTTTCACTAGACCAAGTTTGACCCTCCTATCCAGCTCCAACTCTTCCTGCATCTTCTTGCTTTTCACGTCTCCATTTACTATCCACCCCGTTTACCCCAGCTATACTGTTCAGCTCGTTCCCATTCGTCGTGGAAGTTGAAGAAAGAAGAGAACGTGAATCCACACGCCCCAACATGACCTGATGTTCTGCGAACGCGCCTCAGAGAGCTGGATGGGAATATTTACAACGATGACGGTATATGCCATATATCTGCAAACCCACGTCGGGCGTATATGGTACACCCCATTTCCAAACGTATGAAATTGATCGTGGGAGACGGGCAGAGATAACTTTATAAAACGGAGAATGGGAGCAAAGAACAGATTTCGATCCGGTAGGAAGAATAAAATGTGAGGAAAAATGAAAGAAGGGATAGGTCAGCTACGCCCAGTACAACTTACGGCAACGAGATAACAATGCCCACCGAGAATGCTTATGGTCACTTGAAGTAACATCGATGGGGTTCCGTATCCGGATGAGCCTGAGGATGATCCTTTCGAAAAGCCACTTGTAGTTGATGAGGGAGTGAGATAAACTGCCATTGGTGCCGGTATTGAGATCGCAGGAGAGTAGGGGAATGGGAAGTGAAGATAAAAGTGAAAAGAGTGTGACTCAACCCGCGTTTGAAAGGATAGTGGATGTGATGGAACGATTACATACACTTAGAATAGCACCTGACCTTCGATTACCTCCATACAGCTAGATACTAACAGAAAGCGCTCGACTATTCCTTTCTCTTCTCAACTATCATCGAATCTTCTACCACATTCCTACTACTTCTAGTTGACTAGACTAGTATAAAATACCCTAGGAATACCATGTACATTAGCTTACTTTTTTACCTTGAAATCTACTTGTGTATACTTACCTTCGAGAGATTGTAAGAATCACTGCTTATTAACTAAGGCTTCGCGCTTAGTTAACTGGTCTACTTAGTTGTATTAGCGGCGAAAGCGCTATACTACTGAGAATCTACGGTAAGATAGTTTACTGATTAAGAACTTACTCGTGAAGACGACGCTGGTCTTTCACACTGGTGGACACACTGGGAACTTCAGTAAACACTTGCCTCTACTACAAGCTCATCATCCTTTTCGCCCTCTACTCCTACTCTATCAACTAGTTTGCTAACAAGCTCTCCATCAAACCTATCCTACGACAACATGACCGAGCAACTGCCACCTCCCGACCCTAATCAGGACGTTGGCACGAACACTTCAACGACACAGAATACTTCCAGCCTGGTTTTAGAACCTCTAAAGCCCCTAGGGCAACGTATATTCTTTTTCCAACCGAGCGAAACTCATGTGATTCGCCCTGAGCGGTGGGTTATCCCCACCCTCCGTCCGTACTACAAGATAGGTGATGACGAGGAGGTTCATGAGCGACGACGACGGGCTATTCAGTTAGCTATTAAAGGTTTAGGCATGATGTCACTCGAGAATGCTTCTCACCCAACCAGGAGCCAGTACAAGACGAGGGTCTTGAAGGACTATTTCAGCATGCTTGATCGATTCTTGACCAACTTTAAGGTTACCGAGACTAAGCCAGGAGATTCAAGGAACAACAAGACGGTTTATACCTTCAGCGCATCCGAATTTCATGAGCTCGCCTCTGAGATGGAGGAGCTTTTAAATGTCCATGACATAGTGAGAGCGCTCCGATTGAAAGGGCGTAGGGTTCCTGAAATCCCTTACTGGCCGGAAGGAAGCGTAGGAACAGACTATTTCTCAGTCAATGACATCGAGATCATAGCGTTAGCTTATAGGATATCTGTGGAGCAATTCCTGTTACAAGTTGACGAGGTCTATGATTTTGAAAAGGGTGACGTACGACGAGACAACACATCATCAAGAACAAGGTCTCCGGTTAGAACAGGAGCGGATCCGGGCTCAATCAGCGCGCTCCTACGAGAATCGCGCATCCGAATGCTTACCACTGCCTCCCGTCAACAACCTACTTCGCATGTCCCTTTAGCAAGGAATCCTCGGATAAGCGAATTGTTTGAGAACGGTGGAAAGCGTGACGCACCACCTCACCGCAACACCTCCAAGCCGGTGTCAAATGGAGATCCAGACCCTGACGATCCGGATCCTAGTGACGACGATCGTAGCGGAAGAGACTCTCGAGGGGACAGAAGAAACAGAGGGAGCGACAGACGCAACCAAGAGAACCGGAGTAATAGGGAGGATGGAAAGGAAGTCGAAACCAATTTTAACTCGAAGTACACTTTTGACCAGAAATTAAAGCACGACTCTGTTCCGCAATGGGATGGGAACACTGAAAGTATAATCAGATGGCTTTCGAAAGTGAACGACTTGGCTAGTTACTCACCAGCCGTGAATCAACAACTCGGAAGCATAGTGCCGAGACGACTTCAGGGAAAGGCCGAAATATGGTATTTCTCCATACCTCTTGGTAAACGGTGAAGGCTCGAGGAAAGCTGGGATGAGTTGAGAAAGGAAATTATGGGATACTATATGAACCAGACGTGGGTCGATCGAACAAAGAGGAGAGCACGAGATGCTCGATACCGCGAGACCGGGTACACTAAAGAAACTCCTAGTGACTATTTCATTAGGAAAAGAGACTTACTTACCTCAGTCTTTCAGATGGAGGATTCTGAGCTCATCCTCGATATTTTGGACGGTGCACCCAGAAATTGGCACACCATATTGACGACAAGGCTGTACAAGGACGCAGAAGAGCTACAGTCCGACATCCGGCATCACGAGATGACCTTGATGGATCTGGATCTAGACTCACGGACCGGTCCGTCGGGTACCGGATATCATTCCTACCGACCCACGGCACGTGTCAATCTTGTTGGCACCCGTTCCGATCTTCCACCTCCTTCTTTTCCCCGAGACGACTCTACTGTATCAAAGAAGACTACTCCTCGCGATAAAGGAGCCTGTCCTTGTAGACATTGCGGGAGTGACCTACATTGGGACAATGAGTGCAAGCACTTGACACGACGAACCGCGCGGACACGTTTGGCTGAAACACGAATCGAAGATCTGCAAGCTCAAGACGAATACGACGATCTTTACTTGGGTGTCAGTGGAGAGGAAGAGGATTTTTGACTGACCTCCGGTTCACAGGTGACGAAGCACCCGTAGAGGTTCCGGAGGTAGATATCAATAATCCAAGTTCCTTCTTATCCAACTCGGAATCCATTGACTCCGCGTTTACTCTTCCTTCTCCAGAAAATTCCGACAAGCCCGACCTCACAACTGAACATACCGCTAGCGACATTCCACACTCTTCCAACGACCTTCCTTCATCTCCTTCCGAACCTTTAGTCTCAGTCGAGCCCGTTACCAGCTCTGCTTTCAGCGCCAAGCCTTCTTTAAATCGACAGAGTCGGCGACGCCTCGCTCGTGAAATTGGATCGGTAAATCATTTCGTTAGGACCTATCGTAATTCCTCTAATAATCAACCACTTGTCGAACTAAAGAAGTTAATCGCGCGCCCTCCAGGAACCTATTTCTTGGGATCCAAAGCAATGGAGACTACCGCTACAGTCAATGGCTTCGAAGATGCCGTTCGAGTGATTATTGACTCCGGTTCGGACATTACGCTGATCTCTCAAGACATGCTAGCAGGTTTGGTGAGCAAACCAAAGCCTCATTTGGGCCAGAATGTCAATCTAATTCAGGTTACTGGGTCTACTAGTATCTCGGGATTTGTTGTACTGGACTTGTACTTCCATACTCTCGACGGGCCAGTAAAAATAGCGGTAGAAGCTTACGTGGTCAAGGACATGAGTACGCCCCTCATTCTCGGAAACGATTTTGCAACACAGTATTCACTATCAATTTTGAGAAACGAGGGGTGAGTCCTTCTTACTGTTTGGCGATTCGGGAAGAAAATTGAAGGTATCAGATGCACCGTACGTCGGTCCTACTGATTCTTCTGGAAAAGTGTTTCATGTACATACTCGAGAACAATCTAACTCGAAGTTACCACGGAACCGACAACACCGTAAATCTCAACGCATCCGGCGGCAGCAAAGGTTATCATTACACAAAAGCGAGGTCAAGGCCGCACAACGTATAGTCATACCGCCGGAAAGTTCAAGTTTGGTACCGGTAATTGCTAATTTTGGCGCTGGAGTTGACCAACTTTTCGTTGAAAGATGCCTCCGACACAATGCAAATCCTGACGATGTATATGGCGCTGCCGATACTCTTATCTCAAGAACCGCGCCAATGCTTCATGTAGCAAACTTCTCGCAAAGACCGATCGTCATCAACGCAGGAGAAGTTCTTGGGAAATCTCATAATCCGGACACCTGGCTTGATAAGTCGCACCGGTTATCCCGTGCGCAACAAGATCAAGCGCATCAGCATGCTCAGCTGGTAAGGACATTATTGGAGACTGAAAGACATATCAGTAGCCAGTCTAATGTGATCACCAGCGAAGCCAATATTAGCTCGAAAGCACATCGCAACGCTACCGGGACGGACGATCCGTCGGCAGTGGACCCTATCGAAGGAGGACCGAAGACATCAGAGGTGCATATTGAGGATGTCACCACTGATCGGCTACTCACTGATGTCTCCATTTCTCCAGATTTGACTACCTCGCAACGAGCTAGACTGGAGACGATTCTTTTGAAGAACTCAGAAGCGTTTGGGTTAGATGGACGCCTAGGTACCTTTGACGCAAAGGTCGACATCCCACTTAAACCTGGGTCGCAACCTGTATCTCTACCACCTTTCCCTATGTCGCCGTCTAATAGAGAAGTCATTGATAAACAAATGGACTCATGGTTGAGTCTTGGGGTGATCGAACCTTCCTGCAGTCCCTGGGGTGCTCCCGCATTCATCGTTTATAGAAATGGTAAGCCCAGGATGGTTATTGACCTTCGACGCCTCAACAGCATGGTCATTCCGGATGAGTTTCCCTTACCGAAACAGGAAGATATTCTCCAAGCTTTAACGGGAGCGCAATGGCTTACAACTCTGGACGCGCTATCAGGATTCACTCAACTCACCATGACGGACGAAGCAGCCGAAAAATTAGCTTTTTGTACTCATCAGGGACTATACCAGTTCCGGAGAATGCCCTTTGGATATCGCAACGGCCCAAGTGTATTTCAGCGAGTCATGCAAGGTGTACTCGCACCGTTTTTGTGGATCTTCGCTCTGGTATATATTGATGATATAGTTATATTCTTGAAATCATTCGATGAGCATCTGCAACATATTGATGCTGTCCTCAAGGCTATCGCAAACGTTCACATTACTCTGTCTCCATCGAAATGTCATTTTGCATATCAATCTCTTTTACTCTTGGGACAGAAAGTTTCGCGCTTGGGATCTTCGACTCATAAGGAGAAGGTAGACGCCATACTGGCATTGGCCGAGCCAAGGAACGTTCACGAGCTGCAGACTTTTCTGGGTATGATGGTCTACTTTTCAAGCTATATTCCATTTTATGCTTGGATTGCTCAACCGCTCTTCCAGCTTTTAAAGAAAGAGAATCGTTGGGAATGGTTGGAGCTTCACCAGGAAGCCTTTGACTTATGCCGGCAGGTATTAATGAACGCACCAGTACGAGGTTTTGCGATGCCTGGAAATCCGTATAGGCTGTACACCGATGCATGTGACTATGGGTTAGCGGGCATTCTTCAACAAGTACAGCCCATCCGCATTCGAGACTTAAAGGGGACAAAGACTTATGAGAAGCTCAAGAAGGCATTTGAGGTTGGTGATCCAGTACCTACCTTGGTTTCTTCAGTAGTCAAGGATTCCTCAGATGTCCCGTCTCCGGGAGAATGGCATTCAAATTTTGACGACACTATAGTTCACATTGAACATGTTATTTCTTACTGGTCTCGAGTCTTACGTTCACCTGAGAGGAATTATTCGGCCACAGAACGGGAGGCGCTCGCGTTGAAGGAAGCTCTCATTAAGTTTCAGCCCTTCATTGAGGGTGAGGATCTGTTAGCAATAATGGATCATGCAGCACTTATGTGGAGTACTACTTTTCAGAATGTGAATCGTCGGTTATTTACCTGGGGAACTGTTTTCGCAGCTTATCCAAAGATGCGTATTGTACATCGCGCCGGTCGCGTTCATTCGAACGTTGATCCAATTTCTCGACTTCGGAGGCGAGTACCTCCTCAAGATTCCCCGGATATTTCATTTATATCGCCTATCCCTTCTGCCTCGGAAGATCCATTACGAGACATGTATGCAGAATTAGGGGATCGCTTTGAGGAGAAGTTGTTGAAGGTAGCTTCCACGCATGCTTGCTCAGTTGTGTTGGATTCGGATATCACTCTGGAGAGTTTGAATGGAGTGACTTTTCATTCGGACACGTTGGGTGAGGAGCATCCTTTATGTTCGGATTATCGCTCTTCAAGAAATTATAGTATTCTTGTTGGGTTTGCGCCTACGGAACTGGACCGATGGGCTGCCAGCTATGAGAAAGACCCTGTTTTCTCTAGTATTATTACCTCCTTACGGACTTCTCGTGACGTTCTAAACCCTCATCATTCTCATTATCATTACTCGGGGGATGGTTTACTTTATTTTGAAGATTGGAATGGCAACAACCGTCTATGTGTACCTGCTTGTCTCCGAGCTGAAATTATGGCCGAAGTTCATGATGGAAAATCAGAATCGGCTCATGGGGGATATCATCGGTGTTACAATAGGCTTTCGAGTTCGTATTACTGGCCTTGAATGTCGCGAGAATTGAAGCAGTTTATTGACAGTTGTGATATTTGTCAAAAGAGCAAGCCACGGCGACATGCACCACTTGGTCTTTTGCAACCAATCCCTATTCCGGAGAGGCCGTTTGATGTTATTACTATGGATTTCATTCCGGAGTTGCCTATTAGTCAAGGGTACGACAACATCCTGGTGATAGTGGACAAATTTACTAAATTCGTCACCTGTATTCCTTGCTCTACTTCTATTACTGAAAAGGAAACTGCAGAGCTGTTCTTTCGGCATATTGTATTTAAATATGGGATTCCTCGACAGGTTATTATGGACCGGGATACGAGATGGAGAAATGACTTTTGGGGAGAAGTGTGTCGGTTGCTAGGTACCAAGCGTGCTCTGACCACTGCTTATCATCCTCAAGCTGATGGTCAGACTGAGAATTTCAATCAGACCTTGGAAATTGCTTTACGTGCGTATATTGGTCCATCAAGAGATGATTGGGCCGATCATATTGATGCACTAAGTCTTTCTTATAATACTACTCCGCATATTTCCTCCACATTTTCACCGGCATATTTGCTGTATGGATTCACTCCGACAACTGTCTCAACTCTCATGTCGCCATCATCTTTTATTCCACGGCCTTCGAGTGGGGGGGAGGAAGTAGTACGAAATGAGGAAGCTCAAGTGATGGTCAATAATTTTGAATTTGATCGGAATCGGGCTAAGGAAGCCTTGTTCCTAGCTCAAGAATACCAACGACGAGGATATAACAAGGGCCGACTTGCGACAGAGTTTGAGGAAGGAGATTTAGTAGTTTTAAATCCTCATTCTTTACGACTACTGAAGGATGAAAAAGGGAGAGGTAAGAAACTACTAATGAAATATGATGGTCCTTTCGAAGTCATTCGGAAAATATCTCCTGTAACATATCAGATCCGACTTCCTAAATCATATGGTATTCATCCTATAATCAACATTGCTCACTTGGAGCGATATTCAAAGTCCCCTTCGCACTTTGGGCAAAGAGTTTCTCGGAGGATGAACCGTAAGGACTTTGAGGATTTGCCAGAGACGGAGATCGAACGAATTGTCTCCGAGCGATGGCGGAAAGTAGGTAAACGTCGTGTACGTCAATTCCGGGTTAGGTGGAAAGATATGCCACCAGCTGAGGACGAATGGTTGACTAAAGCGGAGATGAGGAACGCACCCGAAATTATCCACCAATGGATATCCAGCAAAAGCGCAGCAATCGGATCACTAAATAATCAAACGAATAATCCCGAACATTCTGAAAAGCTAGCAATGACGAAGGACAAAGACTCTGAGTTTCAATCCAACGCCTCTAATTAAAACCAAAATAGTGTGCGGAGAAACTGACCTCGAGGCAGGCCATGAGGACAACAAAAAATATTCACCTTTAATCAAAAAATTCCCTCAATTCTCATACACGTCCGCCACTCATTCATTTACCCAGTTCTTCAATTCAATCCATGACATTTGAAAGAAAATGTTCAGAACAAAGGGTACCTTGTGAATAAGAACTGGAAGGAAATTCGAGTATCTAACCAACAAATCTAGCTTGTACCTTCTACAGTCGACCTAGCTTTACTATGCAATCTACCACTTCTCTTGCTGCTAAACGCTCTTGCTCTTCTTGCTCTACCCATGACCATCCTCTCGAGGGATGCCGTCCTCTTGCCGACAACGGCGCTACCGCTTGGATTCTTGCGAACCAACCTGACGTCACCTCCTTTCAACCTACTTCTAATTGTACGGAACTTGTGCCTTACTGGCCTTCTCCTTTTCCCCCTTTGGAAAGCAAGCCTGTCCAAGGATCGACTCCAATTGATCCTGTCACCGGAGCTCTTCTCGGATTCAATTGCGAGAACTTGATCGATATCCTTCACTTAGCTTTCCCGGATCCTTACATCCGAGCTATCATCACTCACGCATTCAGAGACTCTATTCTTAGCCAGCCTCTTTCGGATGACCAGTTAATGGTGTTCCGAGATGAGACTGGGCAAACTACCCGTATCTTTTTCTCTGTCGAAACTGCCGATCGTATTTGGAGTGATCTCCGACGCCTGGGACAAATGGTTCTATCCGCCACTAATCTCTCTGATCCCTCTGCTCCCATTCCATTAGCCTATTCTCGGGATTTCAACAATCTCGAATGGGTGCAATCCGACTTCTCTCGTCTCATTCCACACATTACCTTTGCCGGATCCGACAATTTGCTCCGTTCCATTTTTGGAAGCACTCGGCAATCCATGCAACAGATCTACACGCTTATTCAATTCGTCGCGCAGAAGTATGCACTCTGGATTGTCCAGCAAGTGCGTAACTCAATCTCACGAGGTTACCTCTCCATCTGTAACTGGGGTTCCTATTTCGGACTCACTCACGATGAGACACTTACTCGCCTTACCCGAAAATCTATGGCTCGTCTTAATGCGGAAAAGAAGTTGGCTAGAAGGAGGAGCGAGAAGGCTAAACTTCGGAAGGCGAGGTCCGATGAAGATGTTACGATGGGATTGGTCCTACACCCTACTGCTTCTTTGCCCGGCCAGCAGGGCCTTTTGACTCCTTACACGCCAAATCAGCCTGGATGGAGCATTGATGCGTACGCTCCTTCAGCTGACGTCCACATGGCGGATGAGGACTTTGGTGAAATGATGGTTGATGCGGCTACTTCTTTCAACAGAGAGTTTTGATTTGGAGAAAATCGAAGCTGGGGGGGCTCTTGTGATGGAACGATTACATACACTTAGAATAGCACCTGACCTTCGATTACCTCCATACAGCTAGATACTAACAGAAAGCGCTCGACTATTCCTTTCTCTTCTCAACTATCATCGAATCTTCTACCACATTCCTACTACTTCTAGTTGACTAGACAAGTATAAAATACCCTAGGAATACCATGTACATTAGCTTACTTTTTTACCTTGAAATCTACTTGTGTATACTTACCTTCGAGAGATTGTAAGAATCACTGCCTATTAACTAAGGCTTCGCGCTTAGTTAACTGGTCTACTTAGTTGTATTAGCGGCGAAAGCGCTATACTACTGAGAATCTACGGTAAGATAGTTTACTGATTAAGAACTTACTCGTGAAGACGACGCTGGTCTTTCACAGTGGAAAACTGGGACTCCGAGCCGTGTTCGTGCCGAGACCGGCTATCCGGTAGGAATGTTCAATCGCATATGGCACCAA
The DNA here is from genome assembly GCA_004369135.1 of Dendrothele bispora CBS 962.96. NCBI lineage: Eukaryota > Fungi > Basidiomycota > Agaricomycetes > Agaricales > Dendrothele > Dendrothele bispora. Next base: position 11,697 of record ML179854.1, on the reverse strand, counting down.
GGCATAATGTGCAATTTTTCGGAGTGAATGGGAGGCTTTCCAACTGAATTTTAATGATTTGGACGGTAAAAAGTACGACTCACGAGATTTTATAGGTCATCAATAAGCCTGTATCTTTTCGGCGTGAATTGAAGTAGCCTGCTCCCAAAAGACATCTCGTTTTTGCCTGCATTCTGCTGATGGTGTCCTGCATATGCCCATGCCCCACTCCTAATTGGATTCAGATAGAGATTTCCTGAACGTCGAATCTCCTGGTCAAGGTTGCATTTTGGATGGTGTTGTATCAGGGTATGCAACTAGGTATTTCTTGGTATTTCTCTTTTCGTTGTCTTTGTGCAAATCACATGCGTGGTGATTTCACGCATGTCACGGTGATTTCAAGTTACAGTGACGGGTTGGGCATTGGAGAACATGATTATTCATGAACAACTTTTGGCTATCTAACACCGTCTCACCAAATAGGACGAGTCCTCCAGGAATCGGCCTCTTAATTGTTCTCACTGCTGTCGAACTGTCTACTCAGCGCAGATTTTTTCTTGCTCAGACTGTTGTAACCGCAGCAACGGCCTAGTACTACATCTATATGGTTTTCGGTATGCCCTTCGAGTACATGACCTCACTTTCAGTCTCTATAGCACGTATTTAGAGAAATTACGACGTGTGGTACCAACGGATGTACTTTTATTCTGCGGGCACTTGATGCATACATGTTCTGCATACTACTTTTGCGTATACTGGTAAAATTCCTCAAACATCAGGTTACAGAGACACATAAACACTATAATTTCATCCATAAATAGAAGTCTTGGGAGTAGAAATAAATAAAGGACAGTAGAGATACATCAAGACTCATAGTGAGGAGGAGGATCATCACTCATCCCCCTTGCCCAGTCTGAGTTCCACACGCTTTCCAGCCTCTGGATGTGTGCACCCATTCTAGCCATTTCTCTCTGTACCTCAACATTTGATGATAGCACTGTTCGCTGTAATATTTTTATTTGGTCTCGGAGGGCTTCGGTGTCATCACGAAGTTGAATTTGCCGGTCGGTCAGCACTGAGGTAGTGACCATCGAAGTGACAGAATTTCGAGGTGAATTCAAGACTGTTGATTCTGGGTAAGGTTGTAAGTTATTAATGCAATTCGTAAATCAGTACATTGGCTTCATACCTTCATTGACATCAATGACAGATTGAGGGTGTACCTGACTTGCATGATGAATAGACATATGTTTAAGATCATAAGGCTCAATGTCTGAGAAATCATCAGCACAAAGAAATTCTGCAAGCTTTACTGCTAACAACTCACCTTGGGTAGCTTTCTTGGATGCTTTACGATTATCTTGCAGCCCTGATGGGAACAGTAAGTGAAGGCTTGATTTCTTTTTATATCTCCAGATCAACAGAAGAATTGACAGAATGACAAAAGTTCCTGCAATAACTGAACCAGCAATGATAGGTGTATGACTTGGTTTAGATGAGGCATCAGATGGAATAGCTCCGTCTGGTTGGGTCGTAGATGCACTGGAAAGGATCATATCAAGCCGGACTCAATTAGGTGTTAATGTTCTCTAGACAGACTCACGTAACAGGACGTGTGTCTGTTGCACTAGATTGACTTGGAGCTGAGGACTGATTTGATACTCTGCCAATAATTTAGTTCTGTTCTTTCAAAGAACAGACAGCTGCAGCTCTCGATACACTTACGATGGTTGCAAAGAGGATCTAGATGAGTTGGCATATCCAAATTGAAACTTCTGAGCAAATCGACAGGCTAATCCATGACGTACAATGTAGAAGATGTGTCTTGTCTATCCAAGCAAAGAAGATTAGATATAGGATGCCTGAGTGTTTATGAGAAGATCTTTTTGATGACTTACGTCTGTTTGGCTGATACAGGTGGACTAGATGATGGTGGAGATAATTCTGGGTACGGTGAAATAAAAAGAAGTAATCAGACTTACGAGCTACCACTGGTGTGAAAAAATCAGCTTTTGACACCGGATAATTGGATCAGTTTCTTGAGTACTCACGGGTTGCTATTTGGTTCAGTCAACGGAAATCAGGATTGAAAGAATCAGCTCTGGCCACTCTATGATTCAACAGCTTTCTTGATTACTTACGTAGGGGCACTGTTATTTGTTTCGGTCAATGGAATTCAGGATTGAAAGCATTAGCTTTAGCCACTCCATAATTGGATTACTTTCTGGACTGCTTACGGGCTGTTATTTGTTTCAGTCAATGGAAATCAAGATTGGGAGAATGATCTCCGGTGTCACTAGATAATTGGATGACTTTGTGGATTACTTACAAGCTGTTATTTGGTTCAGTCAATGGAAATCAGGATTGAAAGGATCAGCTTTGGCCACTCCACAATTGAATCACTTTGATTATTACTTACTCGCTGTTATTTGGTGGGGTCAATGGAGGTCAGGATTGAAAGAATCAGCTCTGGCCACTCTATAATTCAATGATCACTTTCTTGACTACTTACGTGCTGTTATTTGATTCAATCAACGGAGATCAGGATTGATATCAGCTCCAACCACTTTATAATTCAATGATTACTTACGAGCTGTTATTTGATTTGGTCAATGGAAATCAGGGTTGAAAGAATCAGCTCTGGCCACTCCATAATTGAGTCATTTCTTACAAGCTGTTATTTAGTTCAGTAAATGGGAATCAGGATTGGACAAATCAGCGCTGGCCACACCATGATTGGATCATTTTCTTGATTACTTACTGGCTTTTATTTAGTTCAGTCAATGAAAATCAGGATTTGAAGAATTAGCTCCAGCCACTCCATAATTGGATCACTTTCTTGATCACTTACGTGCTGTTATTTGTTTCAATCAATTGAAGTTAGGATCGAAATAATCAGCTCTGGCCAGTCCATAATTGGATCACTTTCTTTATTACTTACGAGCTGTTATTTAGTTCAGTCAATGGAAATCAGAACTGAAATCAGCTCCGGCCCCTCTATAATTCAATCCCTTTTTTGATTACTTACGAGCTGTTATTTGATTTGGTCAATGGAAATTAGGATTGAAAATATCAGCTCTGGCCACTCTAGAACCCAGACACTTTCCTGATTACTTACAAGCTGTTATTTGGTTCAGTTGATGGAAATCAGGATTGAAATCAGCTCCGGCCGCTCTGTGAGTTGATCACTTTTTTGACTACTTACGAGCTGTTATTTGGTTTGGTCAATGGAAATTAGGATTGAGCAAATCAGCTCTAGTCACTCTATAATTCAATCACTTTCTTGATTACTTACACGCTGTTATTTGATTCAATAGAAATCAGGATTGAAAGAATCAGCTCTGGCTTGGATCATTCTTGATTACTTACTGGCTTTTATTTGGTTCAGTCAATGGAAATCAGGACCAAAGAATCAGCTCTAGCCACTCCATAATTGGATCATTTTCTTGACTACTTACTGACTTTTATTTGGTTCAGGCAATGGAAATCAGGATTAAAACAATCAGCTCTCGCCACGCCATAATTGGATAACTTTCTTGTTTACTTACGTGCTGTTATTTGGTTCAGTCAATTGGAGTCAGGATTGAAATCAGCTCCAGCCACTCTATATTTCTATCACTTTTTTGATTACTTACGAGCTGTTATTTGGTTTGGAAATTAGGATCGAAAAATCAGCTCCGGCTGCTCCATAATCCGATCACCTTCTTGATTACTTACAAGCTGTCATTTAGTTTAGGCAATGGAAATCCGATTTGGAAGAATCAGCTCAGGTCCCTGTATAATTTGATTACATTCCTGATTACTTACCCACTATTTGATTCAGTCAATGGAAATCAGGATTGAAACAATTAGATCTTTAGTCCAACAAATAGTTTTTCACTCACAATCTTCAAATACCCCACATAAATCATAAAAAATGGAATGTAAAGCTTAGACCAGGAAATGGTCTGAAAATCCATTCACTGACTTACGTTGTCATGCCTTCAACTTTTGTGTCTAGAGTTGAAGTGAAAGTTCACAAAAACTCGAGGCTCCCTCTTCGAGCCCCTTTTATATATTTTGAAAGTCTTCATGGTTACTGAAATCATTCCTTGCACGCCCAGTTCCTGATACTTTGATCAAGATTAGTACCAATTCATCTGAAAGATGATATCTACTTGCTTGAATCAGTCATCATGCACTCATTGCGATTGTTGATAGGACCTCACAACTATGTATATCGTAGCAGGTAGTGTTTATACTCATGATATTCCGCCACTCGAACCTTCCAGATCAGTTCCAGCTATATTTCACCACAAGCCAACACCAGCTACTCCCGAAAATGATGTGATGCGGTCCCAGCCAACCACATTATCCATCATTTTTTGATGAAGTAGAAGTAGGCCATCGCTGCGCGTGGCAGATATGAGGCCGTTCGTTCCGGCATTTACTGATCTACTTGAGAATTTGTGATGCCGCTCAAGACAACATCACATGTCTACCTTCCAAATGGAGTTGACATGAGGAAAGGATACAGCCACCTGTGTAACAAGAACGAGTCAGTATTAGTCCTCATTTCATTCGGCCTCGTAGTTTCCATGAAGTCGTGGAATCACAATTTTTTCGCGCGAGTTGAGCTTTCGGCACTGGATCGGCAGCCGTGTTCGGAACCATAGCTTCACGTCATCAGAACCCAGAGAAGGAAGAACTTGTTTGAATGACGGGGCTAGATGGTTGGAGCCGAGACATCCCGGGAAAGTTCAGCCGATCAGTTGACGAAAAAAAAATCGTGATTCCACGAATTTATGAAAACAGCTGTAACTGATAATCGGAAACCAGCATGGGAATTTTCTCTTTCACTTCTCCTTCCAACAAAAGCCATTACACTCCCCCAAAATATCCAGTAACGCTCCGTTCACAATCCCCGACTCTCGATCTCGAACGCAAAGTTCTTGACATAGTATGGTACAATCCACTTAGTACGTACAGCTCAGTTTTCAATATGGAAAATAGCATAGAAGTGTTCTATGACAGGATGTAATATGCCCTCAGGAATAAAAGAAATTGAATAGTAAGAGTTGATTTCGAGTACGAGACGACCAAATGAAAACCTTGTGGGGGATTGTTCCGGTGTGATGGCGTGAAAAAAAATAGCATCTGTCAGGCCGTGGGAACTGCTCGGTGCTAAGGCCCTCCTCTCATCCTTTCAATGATGTTCTTCCGTATCGACCACATTCTATCAGCGTCCTTGACGATGAAGGTGTTGAAATCGATCATCGCAGTACTGGTAGCAAAGGAAAGCTTCCGGTCGGTGATAGATGCTATCAACTGTTGATCAGAGCCACATTGTTATAATGGCGTCATATGCGGATCGAGGATGCTATGACTACAAGATTCTTTCAGTTTTACGACACCCTTTGTTGGAGAAGCAACTCTGAATTATCGATTTCGGTGGACAGAGAGGATGTACTGAAAGTCCTTGCGTACACTTCTCATCATTGGCACGGTTGCGATGTGTTTATAGTGCGTTCAAATCTATAGCTATCTTTTCATTATCCCTTACTGCCTGACTGTATCCAAATAACTTTTCACATCATCGTAGTCTCGTACCCAGCCGTCTTGGAATTAGCACTATCTCTGCGCTGCCGGACAAGTCCGGCAGCGCAGAGATAGTGCTAATTCCAAGACGGCTGGGTACGAGACTACATCATCGAGTAACGGTACTTCCGCCGGGGGTGGACAACAGCTGCTCATAGACATCAAGATGCTAGGGACATTGTACTTTACTCGAATTTTGAATACTTATAGACAAAATTTCCAACTTAAGTCGGCACTACTCGAAACTTTGAACACGACGAGGCTAAACCAGACTGTCTTCGTCTCCTACTGATCCTGCTTCTACCACTCGACATCCTCTTTATCACTTCCTCTCTCCCCGCCTCATGCTCGGCTACTTGCCTAACTAGCTGCTCAGCGAGGGTTTGACGGATATCTTCTCAACTTCGAGTGTCCTCTCCTTCAGAGCGGGGTCGAGCAAACACGGGTACTGGCAGCATGTATTACGTTGTTGAAAAAAGGACTCAGAGACAAGGTTGGCATGCATGCGGAGGTTGTTTGGTAAGTCTGTACTCGTTGACAGAATGAGCTACTGCTGTAGACAATAATGTTGATTTATCGGTGACAGGTACAACAGTGTTATCTTTACAGGTCATCTTGCATAGCAAGATAGACTCAACAGTCTCAATCTACCATTCTTCTTATCATCGGATTCGATAGTATTTACGAATTATACTGTATGTAGCTATCCTTTATCTTCGGCCTATGACTGATTCTTCCGTTTATGATACACTCGTCTCTGTTTATTACTAGTGGAGACCAACGTACTCAAATCTAACAATGCAATATTTCCTCTCTCTTGAGTCATCATTAACCGCCAACAAAACTCTACGCAACATCTATATGGGTATGGGTACGTTATCGCCATTTTCAAGACATCACCCACTTCCTCTAATCACTCCTTCTCACAGACGTATGGGGTCGCGGCTCATGACACAGGCTCTTTCGGGTCCTATCGCGCCCTCCAACACATTTCGCCTTCCTCTCTGGGTCTTTCCGTAGCTATCTTCGCTCACGCATGGACCTGGGAGAGCGAACAAGATAAAGGCGACTGGATTAGGGAGAAGTGGTGGGATTATGGGATATTGTTATGGGCTGGACCTAGAAAAGTAATTGCGAAGTTAAATGATACTGTGTTGTCGGGGATGAGTCGTCCTACGAGATACGAAGGCTCCGGAAGGAAAGATCATGAAGGAGAGGACGAGGAAGACTATACCGAACCTGTAAATGCCTCTACTTGAAGAGACCCTGCCTCGCAAGTGTACCTCGACGCTCCAGTATAACGCACTTTCGATCTTTTTCCCTGGGAAAGTCCCTCCGAACCCAGTAAAAGGACTCGATCCTGTTTCATACTGTTGAATATTGCGAGCTCAGCTGAATCACAGGATCTACAGCTATTTGATATATCGGGTATTTATTACATCATCGTTCTTTTAGGTATATATACAGCTTCTATGTAGTATGTACGTTGCGCGTTTGTAACCACATTCCGTCCTTTGGGTCTTTGCCCATCGTATCGCGCAACGTCGAAACCGTAAAAAGTCAACACATACGACATTGGTTCCGGGTGTAGGGAGGGGATAGTGGGTGGCGAAGCATACTGGGAGCCCGTTCCTCAGCTCTAGAGCCTCACGGTGCTCTAAAAGCCTTTACGAGCCCATCACAGGACAAAAAAAAAGAACCGTCAGAAATCAAGTCGAAAACCTACCTGTGATCCCCATCTATTTCTTGCAGTCGTCACGCTCATTCCACCTAACAGCTCCTCTCCACCCTTCCTTGCTCCCACTACTGTTTTCGGTCGCATAATTACCCTTGCACAGGTTCCCCAAACGGTTTTGTCCTTGATAAAATCTTTGAGAGGGTCTAGGACTAAGGAGGCCGGAGAGGCGGGTGAGGAGGGGCCATGGTTGTTAATTCTGTATATGATCAGTTTGAGTCAAAGACAAAAGAGAAAGGGACTCACCACCTCCTGCTATCACCAATGCATCACACTTGCCCAGATCCTCTTCCGTCTTTACTAGAACAATGATGACCTTCCTATTCAGCTCCAACGCTTCCCGCATCTTCTTGCCTGTCCCATCTCCGTGTACCCTATCAACCCCGTTTACCGTTCAGCCCGTTACCGTTCGTCGTGGAAGTTGAAGAAAGAGAACGTAAATCTACACGTCTCAACATGACCTGATGTTCTGCGAAGGCGTCTTAGAGAGGTGGATGGGGATACATACAGTGATGACGGTGTACGCCATATATCTGAAAACTCACGTCGGGCGTATATGGTACACCCCATTTCCAAACGTATGAAATTGATCGTGGGAGACGGGCAGAGATAACTTTATAAAACGGAGAATGGGAGCAAAGAACAGATTTCGATCCGGTAGGCAGGAATAGGATGCGAGGAAAAATGAAAGAAAAGAGGGATAGGTCAGCTACGCCCACTAGAAGTGACCGCAACGGGATAACAATATCACCGAGAATGCCTATGGTCACTTGAAGTAATATCGATAGGGTTCCGTATCCGGATGAGCCTGAGGATGATCCTTTCGAAAGGCCACCTGTAGTCCATGAGGCCTTGAGGCCTTGAGGGAGCGAGATAAACTGCCATTGGCGCCGGTATTGAGATCGCAGGAGACTCGAGAGTAGGGGAGTGACAGAAAAGAGTGTGACTCAACCCGCGATAGGATCGTGGAAAACTGGGATTCCGAGCCGTGCTCGTACCGAGACCGGCTATCCCGGCAGGAATGTCCCAATCAGTACATGCACCAAGGCATAATGTACATTTTTTCGGAGTGAGTTTCAAGTTATCGAAACAATCAATGAAAGGGCTTTCCAACTGAATGTTAATGATTTGGGTAAGGACGGTAAAAAGTACGACTTCACGAAACTTCGTTGGTCATCAATAAGCCTGTATCTTTTCGGCGTGAATTGAAGTAGCCTGCTCCCAAAGGACATCTCGTTTTTGCCTGCGTTCTGCCGATGGTGTCCTGCATATGCCCATGCCCCATTTCCTGATTGAGTTTAAATAGAGAGTTCCTGAACGTCAACTCTCCTGGTCAAGGTTGCATTGTGAATTGTGAATGGTGTCGAATGTCTATCAGGGTATGCAACTACAGAACCAAACCCGGAAACGAAAAATGACCGGAAGCGAAATTTTCGAGATTTTTTGCTCGTGGCTAGCATATCAATAGTCAGTCCTGTTCTGTTTGTGAGCCATTGGATGCACAGTATATATTTATGATACAGAATGTACGTATGGATGAGGAAAAAACAAGTGATTTCGCTGAAATTTTCGCTTCCGGTCATTTTTCGTTTCCGGGTTTATTTCTGTAGATATTTCTCTTTTCGTTGTCTTTGTGCAAATCATATGCATGGTGATCTCAAGCTACAGTGACGCGTTGGACGTTGCAATGAGAACATGTTTCATGAACACTCTTTGGCTAATTCACACTAAATAGTGCTTATCACTCGAATACAGGGTCATGATGCAAGTAGAACGAGTCCTCCAAAAATCGACCTCATAAGTAATTGTTCTCACTGCTTGTCGAATTGTCTACTCAGCGAGGACTTTTTTTTCCCAGACAGTCGTAACCGCTGCAAAGGCGCAGTACTACATCTATATGGGTATCGGTATGCCCTTTGAATACATGTCCTCACTCTCAATGTTCCGATAACATGAATTTAGAGAAATCGTGACTTGAAAATGTACCGTTCGATGTAATTTTACGGGCATTTGATGCATACATATTCTGCATACTTTTGATATACTTATTGATGACTTTCCCTAATTTATCAGGCAACAGAGACACATAAATACTAATTTAGTCCATAAACAAAAGTCCTGGGAGTTGAAATAAATAAAGGATAGTAGAGAAACATCAAGACTCATAGTGAGGAGGAGGATCATCACTCATCCCCCTTGCCCAGTCTGAGTTCCACACGCTTTCCAGCCTCTGGATGTGTGGTGCACCCATTCTAGCCATTTCTCTCTGTACCTCAACATTCGATGAAAGCACTGTTCGCTGTAAGATTCTTATTTGGTCTCGGAGGGCTTCGGTCTCATCACGAAGTTGAATTTGACGTTCGGTCGGCACTGAGGTGGTGACGATGGTTGAGGTGACAGAGTTTCGAGGTAAATTCAAGACTGGTGATTCTGGGTAAGATTGTAAGTTACTAATGTAATTTGTAAATCAGCGCATTGGCCTCATACCTTCATTGCCATTAATGCATGAGTGAGGGTGTACCCGACTTGCATAATGGATAGACATATGTTTCAGATCATAAGGCTCAACCTCTGAAAGATCATCAGCACAGATAAATTCTGCAAGTTGGATTGCTAATGAACTCACCTTGGGTAGCTTTCTTTGATGCTTTACTATCTTGCAGTCCTGATGTAAATGGCAAGTGAAAGCTTGTTTTCTTATATCTCCAGATCAACAAAAGAATTGAGAGAATGACGAATATTCCTGCAATAATTGAACCAGTAATGATGGGTGTATGACTTGGTTTAGATGAGGTATCAGATGGAATAGGTCCATCTGCTTGGGTTGTAGATGCACTGAAAAAGATGATGTCGAACTGAATACAACTGGATATAACAGTCCTCTAGAAGTACACACATAGTAGGACTCTCAGGTGTTGTACCAGTTTGACTTGTACTTGAGGACTGACTTGGTACTCTACCGATCATTTAATTCTGTTCTGAATGACATACAGTTGGAGACCTTGATCCACTTACGATAGTTGCAAAGAGGATCTAAATGCGTTATAATCTCCAAATGGAAATTTCTGAAGAACTTGAGAGGTTGATCGATGACTTACGACGTAGAAGATACATCTTGTCTATCCACGCAAACGAGGTCAGATTTCGGATACCTGGGTGATTATGAGAAATTTCGGTCAATGACTTACGACTGGTTGGTTATTGAAGCTGTACTACATCATAGTGAGGGGAATTCTAGGTATGGTGAGGAAAAGAAAAGTAACCATACTTACGAGCTATTATTTGGTTGAGTCAATATCATTATAAAAAAAATCAGCTTTTGTGAGTGCATAGTTGTTGATTGGGTAGCTTTCTTGATTACTTACAAGCTGGTAGTAATAAAGATTAGGATTGAAAGAATCAGGTCTGGCCACAATATAATTGCATCACTTTCTTGATTACTTACTAGCTGTTGTTTGGTTCAGTCAATGGAATTCAGGTTTCAGCTCTGGCCACTCTATGATTCAATCACCTTCTTGATTACTTACTTGCTGTTATTTAATCCAGTCAAGGGAAATCAGGATTGAGAGAATCAGCTCTGGCCACTCTATATAATTCAATCCCTTTTTTGATTACTTACTCACTGTCATTTGGTTTAGTCAATGGCAATCAGAATTAGAAAATAAGCTCTGGCCACTCTATAATTCAATGACTTTCTTGATTACTTACGTGCTGTTATTTGGTTCGATCAATAGAAATCAGGATCGGAAAACATCAGCTCTGGCCATCTCATAATTGGATCACTGTGACCATCTTGATTACTTACATCCTGCTATCTGTTTTGATCAATAGAAATCAGGATTGAAAGCATCAGTTCTGGCTACTCAATAATTGATTACTTACGTCCTGCTACTTGGTTGAGTAAAAGGATATTTGGTTCGATCAATGGAAATCAGGACCAAAAGCATCAGCTCTGACCACTCCACACTTGGATCGTCTTCTTGATTACTTACGTCCTACTATTTGGTTAAGTTAATGGGAATCAGGATTGAAATCAGCTCTGGCCACTCTGTAATTCAGTTACTCTTTTGATTACTTACTCCCTGTCATTTGGCTTGTTCAATGGACATAGAAATCAAAGAATCAGCGCTGGTCACTCCATAATTGGAGCACTTTCTTGATTGCTTACGGGCTGTTATTGAGTCCAGTCCAACGGAAATCAGGATTGAAAGAATCAGCTCTGGCTACTCTATAATCGGATCACTTTCTTGATCACTCACGTCCTGTTATTTAAATGGGAACCAGGATCGAAATCAGCTCCGACCACTCTATAACCCAGTCACTTTTTTGATTACTTACTCCCTGACACTTGGTTTGGTCAATGGAAATCAGGATTGAAAGAATCAGCTCTGGCTACTCCATAATTA
>ML179853.1:0-46215 GCA_004369135.1 Dendrothele bispora CBS 962.96 | reverse complement strand
AAATAGGATATGATGAAATATAAAAGGTCATCTCTATCCGTTGAATTATCAAGGTACCATGAAGTGAAGTGGGCCACCGCAAGCGTGGCAAATACGAGGCCTGGAATGGCTCATCAACCGTTACCGGGCTGACAGTGAGGAAGACGAACTCGGGTGAAAGATGGAGTTGCCGATGCCTGATTGGTAATCAAGGTCTTGACAAACAAGACCACATCGGTGACCGAGGCGAAAAGTTGCGTGTAACTCCTCCTCCTCCTTTCAGTCGGCCTCGTAAAGTTGGGACTAGTATTTTAATACCTTCTAACATAAATCTAAACAATTTTACGCCAAAGAAAAATTCACGAGGATATGCTTTAATTGCCAAATCGAATTAACACTCGCTATTGGCTAATATAAGTCAGAGCAAGAGATATGTATGAATGCATAATAGGATATCGAGTAGGAACAAGCAGACTAAGTCCCTACTAGTTGAAGATCAGATTTATGGGCAGCAAGAAGTTCCATTTGGAAAGATGCACAAGCACTTCGGTTCCCTTGCCTCTATATCTCCGGGAGTCACAGGGAGAACAGACGCATTGACTTGAGTGACGAGGACAGCTCCCACTGCGAAGAGTGCAAGGATGGGAGTAAACTCAGCAAAGAGGCTCTTAGAGAACTGCATTCTGTGATTAGTTGTAACATTGATTAGTTTGGTTGCGATACTAGTACTTCAAGATTTGGCAAACTCACATGAAAATATTCTGATAATGTGGAAGTTTGGGAAGATGGGTTCTAGCTGTTAGAATACAGTTTCTATCATCGTAGAGGCGACAAAAGAATAGACATAAGTTGAAAGTATCTTAGCTTTTTACGCTGAAGACATACCTCTCAAGGAAAAGCAGATGTCTGAGGCTACTGAGGAATCGGCCACCACAAGAAGAAGCCCTCTTTATACTTCGCAGAGAATTCAAATGAGTCAACAAAATGGGGAAAAAAATGGAGGGGTCAAATTGAACAGGTGCATAATCCATTGCGGAAACAGGCCCTGTTGAGGTACATCCGTGTCCATCTGTGTCCATCTGTGTCCATTCCCTAACCCGCTGTTTAGCACCTCCATTTACTAGTAGCCGCGCAGCTCGGGCATCAGGAAAACGGTCTCGGGATACAGGGTTTTGCATTCCGTACCGGAATGCTCATTCTGAGATTTTTCCGCTAATTCGTTCTCAGGCCACCAAGTGTAATTCCAGCGGGGAATCGCCCTAAGAGGACACACCGCACCTCATGTGACTAGTGCGGCCCGCCTACACACTAAGACGGACTACCCGATCTAGGTGTAAGGTTAAGATGCCGCTCGATGGCCAATTCAACCTTAAGTCATCTCCTCGTTGTCTACAGGAATCCAATCCTGAAGCCCCCTACTTAGTGCTTTTTGCTCGTGGTAATAATTTCTATGTTACGTACTATTTTGTATCGGGTAACTTGTCGGGGCTTTCGGCTTGTACAAGCCAATAAAGCGGGTCAGATAATTGCCGACCTACCCGGTGAGTCTTTGCCACAAGTGTTTTCTATTATTTAGGATTTTTACCTTTGACGAGGTTTTGGTTTGGCTGAACTAGGTCAATATACACTTGAAGGTCGGAGGACTAGCAATCCCTGTATTATAGTTGTATGCACCACCTTTTGACTGGCACTAGGCCTGAATTTATGTGATTCCTTGCATTGCAATGGGATCACAAAAGAAATACAAGAAGTGATGAAGTAGAGTGGGCCACCGCAAGCGTGGCAAGTACGAGGTCTGGAATGGCTCAAACTGCTACCGGGCTGAGGTGGACTCAGGTGAAGCTGGAGTTTCCGATGCCTGGTTGGTAATAAAGCGCTTGACAGACAAGACCACATCGGCCCTGACCGACTGAGGCGAAACGTTGCGTGAAGACGATTCCTCCCGTTGGAACCAGGCCGAGAAACTCGGATGCCTTTCAGTCCAAACAGGACTACATCGATCGGTGACCGACGGAGACAAAAAGAGGCTTGCATGTAACTTAGACGATTCCCGGTGGGCCTTGTAACTCCCTTCAATTGTTTCTACTGCGGCGGATCGGAGAATCAGATGTATTAAAAACTCTCGAGCTATCACAAATTCTAGGTAAAAGCTAGCAGTGAAGATGGTGTTATGCGGATCTTTACAAACTTAGAAGAGTTCGACTCGGATATCGTGTGACAGCACGGATTCACTGTGGACTCGGATGCCCGACCCATATCCGACCCTCTCTCTCAGTGTCATCAATGTCATCGCTTCGGAGACATGTCCCGACTCGAATGATCATACACCAGGCTCCAGTTTATAACCTTAACCCTCCGCATAAGTACATGATTTTACAGTCGTCGGGGAATCCCTAGCTGGGAGTTGACGTGGTTTTCCGATAAAAGGCATCGAGGTAATTGTCATCAGAATTAGCCATCATTTCAATATAGAGAAGGAAGGCCATTTCGTAACAAAACCTACTGATGTTTGAGGTCATCTTGTCATGGCTAGAGCTTTCAGCATCTGTGGCAACTGATTTGTACTATTTATGAATTAGCTGGTAGTCTTCCAAAAGCAATATTTTATTCCAAGTGCGCTGAATCAAAAATTCACAGAACCTAATGTATTTTGTGGTTTCCGTCCGTGTCGTTTGTAGCGTTGTTTCTCTATATAAGATCACTGTTTATAGATATATATACCAAAACCTACCACCTCATCCGATTTTTCATTCTTTAGATGACTTAGTGCTTGGCATCAGCTTATGGACTTATGTACAGGATGCAATGAACTAGTAAATTGAAGGTGGCGGTAATGAGAGGCGATTGAATGACAGTTCATATTCAGGAAGTGGTTCTCATGAGCACACTTCGGACATCTTTGGGTGCCCGACCTGTATCCAACCTTCTCTCAGCGTCATCTCTTTGGATTCTTTGTCCACATCTAATTCTTATTTCTATTCAAGGTTTACTTTGCTGACAATAACGCCGGAAAAAACACACAACCGCCAATTTTGCTCTGTCATAGAATTTCCAAGGCAATCTATTTGTGTCTAGTGCTCGTCGCACAGCCTATAGGCTAAAACGTATAAAAGTCTCTTGAAAATGATGAAGATTATCCAGCAACACAACTCAGCTCTACAGTCAATCATGTCTACTGTCTATGAAACTTCTCCTGCTATTCCTAGCCAAGATCTGCTTGAACGCAACGCGGCTTATGCAGAAGGCCACAAACCCAGTGTATTCAGCTTGTCTTCCACCAATCCACCAAGTACCCTGATAAACAATCCTAGAATCGGTGTCATCAAGTCTAACCCATGCGTCGGACATTTTTGATGAGTTGTGAGTATTCAATCAAGAATTATTTGGTGAAGACTGCTGCAGTATGGAAAGAGCTTTTGTTGGTGTATTTGAGGTTACACGATAACTCATCAAGAGATGTAGGCACAGCGAGAGCCTGAAGACGGTAATGGTGCTGGGGGAAGGTGTAAATGCCAAAGATTGCTTGGCACTTGTTATATAAGGCTATGATGTTGTTGGGATGATCTCTTAGAAACAATCATGATAGTGGCTGACCCTTTGATCAAACTGTTTGAATGATGTGATGGCTAGTGCTGATAATATTAGGACTGAGCATATGAGCCATCTATGTAGAAGCTTGTAGCATGCATACCTTCCTTTGTCCACTTTAGGAGGACTCGTTCTTAGGGGCTACTTTCATCTCTATTTAGCATACCATCAAACCTGGCAACCCAGCATCTTGGCATCTTGACAATAAGAACCTACTAGAAAGCATGCACTGCTATTTATCAGGACAAGTCCGACAAGACCGGTGAATGGGCCTGCGAGTCAAGGGGAAATTTGATACTTTTTCAATCTGATTACTCTTATATTTAAAATTCTGGCCAGGGTTTGGTGTGGCATCAATATCTGCTACAGCCAGGTCCTGTGATCTGCAACTGATTAGGTCGGAGCGCTAGCGACGGCCCGTCCCTTGTGTATTAAGTGTAATGCACTCTGTTGTGGAGTAAGTAGTGGGGATGAGAAAAACATACAAGGTGTTGATATTTCATTACCCCTCATGGACAATGATTCTGGAAACCTTGAATTGGCTGGATAAAATTATATGTTATGAGTAATTCAATGCTGAGCCTTCTTAAACTAAGCTCTCTATTATCTGAAGCCCAAGGTCCATTCAGTGTCAAAATGTTTTCCTATATACAGGAGGTTGCTCAATATAATCTACTGATTTCATTGTACTAGACAATTCAGAGTATGTTGAACATGAAGAATCATGTATATCTGACGATGTGGTGAACTGGTAAGGATAGGTTGTGGATGGCTGGAGAACCTCTGTCAGAGCAATAAGCGTAACTAGTACCTCTAGTGGCAAAAATACTTATCTGCTTTCAAACGTCTGGTTTGTTTCTTTGTCCGCTTCCACAACAAAAGCACTAGTGTGAACATCAAAATCAGCCCAATAACCCCAAGTGCTACACCAAGTGACTCACAATGCCTCCAATACTAAGACTCATACTTTGCTTTGGTGAAGAAGTGTCCGAACTCATATTGACTGGCAGATGAGTAGATGTTGAACTTTCAAATGAATTTTTCAGATCACCTCTATAGTCCAAGCTCAGATCTATAAGGCCAAGTTATATCCAAGGAGGGCCATCTATTGATTATTCCGCGGCAGCGCGAGGCAGATTGATATACGGGAGACATCTGCGCAGCAACGTGCTGCGGCATAACGGAGGTCTGTTGCATTGCTAGTATCGATCAGAAATAGTGAATAGAATAGAGGTGCTCGAGAATCAACGCCATAGTCTACTAGTACAAGGTCAAACTGCTGACTTTAGTAAAGAAGTGGGGAGTCACCGTGATTTCCGGGACCACTGCTACCTAAGGCCAGGGCCTACATACCAGTGCAGTATAGCATTCACTACTCCCCAGTGATTTTTTGTGGTAATCATAATACTTATCATCATTCCCATCAAATACGCCCTGAGAATTCGAAGTATTTATTGCCACCTGATGGCAACACTTTTGATTATAGCTGGGTCAACTTACAAGAATTGACACGGTGATTGGACAGTCCAGCTATAGGCATACCTGGAAATGCAAACAACGTCTAAAGGGTTTCACAATGTCGAGAGTACCACTTGCTTTTCCAGCGGATCAACATAAGCTGATTTCCCCAGACCCATGCCATGTAGAAAGTTTCTCTTCCTCATATGAAATATCTAATAATCTATTGAGGAAGCCCCCTGGGTCACGAACATTCTAAGTCAGCAATCAATGCATCATCGGATAATCATAACGAGAGGAAGTATCTTGCATGATGGAACTGCGCATGCATCTCCGAATCAAGGTTTGTAATAAACTTCTCTCATATCGCTGCACGTCGCGGATACGAGGCCGGGATTTCGACTGTTTTTGACTGCTGTAAAATAGAGAATAAGTCTGAGCGGAATCTTCCGTGTTTGAAATCCAAATGGGGATGGCACACGATTTCGACACAGCCACCTGCTGTTGTCGTAATGGTCATGGCCTATTTATGGGGGTTGTAAGGGCGAGTAGATGGTTTTTTCTTTATTTCATTTTCTATTCTTTTTTTGATCAACGGAATGCACTAGCACACCGCCTTGCATACTCGTTGGAATGACAGTGACGTCGCATATTATAAGTGGTAAAAGATAGTAACGTAGTCCGAAGAGCACAAACGAACATTGAAGATGCACATCAACTTTAGCTCAGTTGATACTTACCATTTCCACCGATTTCCTCGGAGCTTGTACTACATCACAACCTATAGCTACATTTTGACTCCAGAACAGTACTTTCTATGCTTTTAATCTTTTTAGTTACTTATACTCATTTGTACCTCAGGCGCATGTACGCAGACCAACTCCAGAACCTCAATTCTTATAAGATCGCCAAGTTGCATATACAAGGAAACTCGTAATAAATCGTCATGTTTGCCTCCAATGAATGATATCTCAACTTTAACGCCTTGATTCCGTTTGCCAGATAGATTTCTGTTTTTTTCCAAGACATAGTCACAAGGAACTCTTATCCAGACGATACTGCTACCTTATTGTCGAATCCTGTTTGCACTAAGAAAGAGACTGAGTTAGACTATTTCGTTTCCAACAAGTCTTGATATAACACCTCACAATCGTTTCATTCAATGTCTACCCGAAATCAGTCTGACGAACGAGAATTCGGGTGTCACAATCGACCCTCCCCACCATAGATATTTAAAAATTCTTTCCTTCACCTTTTCCACCATACCTTCACTACGCCCAACGTCCTGGACATCTGGGCCATGTTCAGTGCGTCCAAGTTCAGACTCTACTTTGTCTCGCCAGTGTGCAATCTCGCGTTCGTCCATCAATGCAAGATCGGGTGCACTCGTATCAAAAGTAGTGGCCATTCCGCCATCTTCGTCCAAAGAGTCAACAAGCATAACAGGCTGCAAAGTCACAACGGGTCTGATGAAGTTAGCTTTTGACTCTGTAACTGGAGTTTTGACAGGAAGCCACATAATTCCTTGTCGGACAGAAACATTACGCAATGGAGAAACCAAGCCAACCTCTAAATTAGACTGTGAACGAGACGCGACCAAGTCTGCAAGCACACCATAATCGATTCGAGAGGGATGCGTCACAATGTCTATTGTATGGAGCTCTGGTGCAAGGACGGACTCCAAACCCGAGGTCGGTACGCGGTGCCTGACAGTTAAGGAACGTAGGAAAGAATTGGTGATTAGCCCAACATCTCTCGGTTTAGGGACATAGCCCATATCTGGTTCTTCCTGCACCCAATCGGAAATATCATCTCTGACCCTCAGATGTTTCAATTTTCGGGTCAGCCTAAGGATCTCCAAAAGATCTGAGTCTGGAATTTCGACACGGCTCAGTAGTAGCTGTTCTAGAGAGCTAGTACCGTGAACAGAGCTTCGGGAGAGGTAATCCAAGAAAGCTTGGACAGGAAATAGTAGTCCGGTTCCACTAAATATATTGTGTACCGGCGACGATATTTCCAATGAGCGCAATACAGGGGTTGTAATCCATTGAAATATGTCGTTACATGTAAAAGTTGATATTGTTAAGGAGGTGAGATGTTTCAATTGGATGTGGTACAAGTTTAATTGAGGAATGCCGACAAAACACTCCAAAATCTCTACGTTTTGTAGGCCAGGAAGTCCCTGCAGCAGACCAAGAACGTGATGCATTTGTTGGTTCTTTATCACCACCGTTTCAATCGCTGAAAAAGGCAGCGCTAAGGTGCTCTCTGTAATTGAATTTATATCATCAAGGCTCAGATGCCGCAAAACAGGCGCTTCCTTGAAGAAAGAGAGGACAGTAGAGGAGCAACGTCTCAATGAAAGAGAGGTCAGAATTGGAAAACCATCCAGAGGTGGATCTAATTCGGGATCTAAATCACTGGAGACAGCGACTGTTTGCCAGCGATGTGATATTTCGAGAAGACTACGAAAGACCAGAAAATTTTCCGCGTTTCCAAACTCGGGATGAACCAGGTTCAGATCAAGCGGTGCAGATTCGGAATTCTGAAGAAATAAGTGGGATAGACGGGTTGGACCGTACGCGAGGGGAAATTGGAAGTTGAAATCCAACTTGGACCACAGCGATGGAAGGGAAAGTGAAAGCGCACGCCAGAACGAACAGACATGCGAAAGAGTCAAGGCCGGCGCTTTGATAAGACCTCGACCACCAAGAGATATCGCATCCGTTTGACAGAGGTATTCAAATATATACGATAGAACTTCTGGAGGCAGGCGACGGATAGGGGAAAGCAGGGTCAGTGATTCTTCTCGTTTTCGCTCAAGGACGTCTCGCTGTTGGGTCAGTTTCTTCAAGACTCTTTTGAGACGTCTGATTTCCAGATAGTACCTCGACAAATCCTCATTCAAGTCATCAATGTAACTCTGTAACTCTGTATTTTGACACTTTCTGTAGGCGATGGAACGTGTTTGGCGCGTATATTCGAGAGCCTGAGTGGGTCACAAGCCCGTTCAGAGCAATGAAACGTACAGAGACAGTCGGCGCAGAGAATAATTGGTGAGAACTCGACTTCTGCTAGTGACTCAGAATCCGAATAACTACTCGCAAGGTCGGATGATTCTGACTTGGCGTGCTTCAAAGGGCGACCCGGGTAATGAGACTTTGAGCCTGTTATGTATCTTTCAAGAAATTTCAACGAGAACTGAGTATAAGGGGAGCTTACCTGACGCGAACATACTCAACACGTCGAAAAGAGAGAACAAGTCTGTCCGCTGACTCGAATCGATCAGGACTCGATCAAACGTTAACGGGGTTTAAATTGTTCGAACTCCGAAAACAGGTAAGCCGGAGCGAGTCAGTATACTTCACAAAAGCCATCCACTACTAACACCGGCTAGCTAAGACGCATGTCTCAGCTTTAGCGCCTGAAACATCAGTTGTTCGGTCTTGCTCAAATTCCAAAGCACAGATTTGGTCTCGTTACCTCATTGAACACCTGCAAGGGGCTTGGTAGACTCGATCTTTTAGCGAGGAAAAACAACACTACCTGAATCAAACAGAAAGTTTGTTTGCTGGTATCCGGAATACCTCCGGGTACTAGTACAAGGTCATTCAGACTTCTAACTATCCGTTGCTAAAAAGTGGTAGTCACGGCAACTTTTGGGACCGCTGCTAGCCTACGTGCCACTCACCAGTATAACATCATGATTCACTGTTTTCCAGTGATTTTTTTGTGATACTAGCACTCCTATCAAACATTCCATGAGAGGTATAATTGACATCTGCCAACGACAAGACTTTTGATTATAGCCGGGTCAATTTACAAGACTTGACACGCTTGACAGCCTACACTGGGAGCAAATTTATGTGATTCCAAGGAATTACAGAAACAAATTCAAACAATAGACCGCATTTGCTACGAGATATACTGCAACTCCACAATGAAGTTTGAAAGTGGGGTTAGAGAGAAATGAAATGGAGCATAAAGAAAAATGGAAAAACGGACCAAATCTACCTATGTAAGCCGCTTCCGTGAGAAGCATAGTACGGTTACTAGTACTTAGCTCGATACTTCATCCTCTACGACAACGAAACAATACTATAATTTTTAATCCAGACATACTATGGGCTGAGGGTGATTAGGGGCATTAGTAATCTTGGTGGTCACCCCACTTGAAGATTTTCACAGCGGGGCCTAAATAGATATGAAGTGTTTCTTATGGAATAGAAACGTCGATATATCTCGCAGCAAATGCGGTCTAATACAAGAGAATTATGTTAGGAATTACTGTAAAATTCAGGATTACAATGGAAATACAATAATTCCATTGTAGTTCCTATGATAATTCCTCTGTATTTCTTCTGTAATTCCTTCGAATTACCTTCTGTAATTCCTTCGAATTACCTTCTGTAATTCCTTCGAATTACCTTCTGTAATTCCTTCGAATTACCTTCTGTAATTCCTTCGAATTACCTTCTGTAATTCCTTCGAATTACCTTCTGTCGAATTACCTTCCTTCGAATTACCTTCTGTAATTCCTTCGAATTATAATTCCTTCGTAATTCCTTCGAATTACCTTCTGTAATTCCTTCGAATTACCTTCTGTAATTCCTTCGAATTACCTTCTGTAATTCCTTCGAATTACCTTCTGTAATTCCTTCGAATTACCTTTCTGTAATTCCTTCGAATTACCTTCTGTAATTTCCTTCGAATTACCTTCTGTAATTCCTTCGAATTACCTTCTGTAATTCCTTCGAATTACCTTCTGTAATTCCTTCGAATTACCTTCTGTAATTCCTTCGAATTACCTTCTGTAATTCCTTCGAATTACCTTCTGTAATTCCTTCGAATTACCTTCTGTAATTCCTTCGAATTACCTTCTGTAATTCCTTCGAATTACACAAAATTGTTTCCAGTGCTAGTGATTGGACAGTCCAGCTGCAGGAATACCTGGAAAATCTAAAGGGCCTTATAATGTTGAAAGAGCACTACTTGCATTTGCCTCCCTGGTGCATTATGGCAGATAAAAATTATAAATAGGCGATCAATGCATCATCACATAATGAGAGGAAGTATCTCGCATGACGTTTCCGAAGTAGAACTGCATCTCAAGGTTTGTATTACACCTCTCTATCATCTCTTTGTGTGGGAGGATGTCATAAAGGCATATTTTTCTTTATTTTATTCTTCTATTCTTTTTCGTCCAAGTTCCTTGCTGCTGCACGCACTAGCACGCCGCCTGTCAGAATAATACTTGTTTGATGGTACTACAGCAATTTTCGAATATTGTAGTAGTGCTTAGCAATATTTAGGCATGGGTTGTTTAGTATAGCAGTGCACTGGTGTCCACATCAATGATGACATGGTGAAAAATTTGCAAATTCATGTGGAGATCAGTTGAATGGTAATGTGTATTATAATATTTTTGGATTGTTCAAGCACTTGATGTTTATGTATTCACATACTTGAATGGAATGTTGTTAGCACTTTTATGTTGTTTCTGATTCAGAAGTATAAGATAAATCATAAATTATAAATTTGGAAAATAGTCTCAAGAGGTCTGCTGCTGCTGAATATTGAGTTTGCGAATGTGGAAGGAAGTTCGCAATTTTCGGTCTTGTCACATGTCGCGTTGAAAGTGTTCTGCCAGCACAAAAAATGCCATAATAGTTTGCGGCAACTGAAAATAACCACAAGTTTACGCGATTTAATTTTGCTTCGGATCCCATGGCATACATTTTTGACATTTTCCGACATTCCGACCAGTTCCTCCGACATTCAAGTTCTAAGCGTGACTGTGACAAGGTCCAATTTTCGACACTTTGAATTTCTGATTCTGACTTCAACATTTGTTTTCCGACATTCCACTCAATTTTCCGACACTTCAAATTTTGATTCTGACTTCAACATTTATTTACGGACATTCCACTTCACTTTTTGACACTTCAAATTTCTGATTCCGACTTCAACATTTCTTTCCAACATTCCACTTTTATTTTTCGACACTTCTAATGTCTGATTTTGACTCACTTTTCTCTTTGACACTTCAATACTTACATATTCCGATAATCTGCTATGTGGGACTAGACAACACCAAAACAAACACCACTAAAATGAGTCTGTATAGGTATACGATCTAGCAAGTTGTAATGTGAGTTGAAAGGACAGAACCCTTCAAGGTCTTTGTAGCGATATAGGTAGTAGGTAAGTTCAAAGTTTCGAGTGTGGGATGTGGGGTTCAAATATAGGCAGTCAATGGGTCAATGGTTCTAAGTCAATCAAAGGTCAAATAACACAATTTGTTCAATCAATATAGGGTGCTGAACCCGAAGGTATCAGACTTTGAATGCGATTTTTAAGGTTTAGACGTTCTTGGAACTACAACTGGTATGGTCAAGCCGGATCCTTTATATCCGTAGAGAGACCTATATCACAGCTGCGTTGTCCACAGTACTAATCTGCCTTTTCTACGCCAATCCTCGACCCTATTTATACTACTGTAAATAAGAAACTATTAAACTTGAGAGTCTGACAAAATATAATAAAAGAAACTATTTAAATGTCTTTGTCCATGCGCTAGTACCAAAACTGGGTATAGTCCTACTCAATATAGTACTCGGTCCGTGTATAATACTACATTGTTTCAGAATATTCGCTCTCTTCATTGTAGTCGATTGTACTCAATTGCAACCGTTCAACCGTTCTTTACATCTGATTCTTTGGGTCACGATATCGGAACTTACGGTCGCCCGTTCTACAGCTTTGCGTCCGAGTTATGATATTCTCGATCCCCGCAGTCTATCAGTAAGACGTCGATCCATTCTAGACTCCAATATCTACAGCTTTTACCCCTCAATCAAGGTGGCAACTCCGTTGTACCCTTTATGTCGTCAATCATTGCCAATCTAGTGGATGTTTTACATGGGTAGGCGGTTATTATACACCTCCACAATCGGTCCTTCTAGATTTCCATCGATCACTATTTGCATGGTTACTCCTAGCCCAGACGTAGTCTGTGATCAGTAAGTAGATCGTTATGTGGCGCGCTTTGTGGCAACTCGGCATCAAGCCGAAGGTTCGATTCCCGTTCGTAACATTTCCCCTTCCCTTAGGATCGTGACAATATATACAAGTCGAGCGTCCGATATGCTGTTCCTTCCGATATCGGTAGTCACCGACATCAGTCCCAAGTCAATATCGAAGGTTTTTACAATTTCGAAACTAGCATAGGCCATAATAACCTTGAATCAATAATAATCCGAAGTCATTTCACCATATCTAGCTTTAGTAGCTATATCGCACTTTGACTGACAGCTCAGGGCTCACTACAGTCCTTATATTCCCCTTATACGATACAATATTGGCACTCGTAGTCGCAATATTGATACTTAAAATGCGAGAATTTTCGCACGGCGTATTACCGATACTTCATTTTCGTGTTGACATTTCAGCATTACAATTTCAACATTCTGTGTAACTATCACTGCATGTAATTTTTCACATAAAGGGGCTTTTATTGCTCAAATATTACTAAAAAAAGTAATCCAGCAATCAGCAACCTACCATATTTAGTAGTTTCTCATATGACAATCCTGGTAAAACAAATCTACAGTCAGAAGTAGAGACTGAGGTGAAGTCAGACATGTAATGTTGAAATGTTGACAAAAAAGTGAAGTATTGGAATATGTAAGTTGTAAAGTGTTGAAGAAAAAAGTGAAGTCGAAATCAAAGACTTGAAGTGTCGAAAAATAAAAGTGGAATGTCGGAAAGAAATGTTGAAGTCGAAATCAAAAATTTGAAGTGTCGAAAAATAAAAGTGGAATGTCAGAAAACAAATGGTGAGGTCGGAATCAAAAACTTGAAGTGTCGGAAAACAAATGTTGAAGTCGGAATCAGAAATTTGAAGTGTCGAAAATTGGACCTTGTCACAGTCATGCTTAGAATGTTGGAGGAACTGGTCGGAATGTCAGAAAATGCCAAAAATGAGTTGAAAGAGCGGAATTTATTTTTGGCCCCTTTCAAACAGCATAGTAGCGGAGGGAAAAGAAAATGACACGTTACTTGTTCAATTCAAGTTTATATGCGCCCGATGCCGGATCACGGCATAAAGTCTACAAGTACCTCCTCCATGCCAACGAATCGATAATGTCTATCCTCCTTTTTTTCCTTTTGCTTTCCTCTGCTTCTAAGAATATGCGATCTGATCTAAATCATCTAATGTCAATAACTGGCATAAAAACATAGTGGTATCTAGATGCATCATCAGTCAAGAAACTCAGAGCAATTATGGACAGGCAAAATGCATTCACAAACAGTAGGTAAAAGTACACTCAAAAACTACCAGGCTAACAGGCTAAATAACAAGTTTCGTTACTTACATAGATTTATACATGTTTATTTATTTGTAGGATGAGATAAAACCATAGCGCATTTGAGAGAAAAAAAATCGTTACTTCTTCAGTTTCATAGACTTTGGACACCAGAATTTAAGGCAAAAAATAAGGTCAGGTATCAGGATAGAACAGTCTTCAAGAGAGTATCAAAGAACATACTCTTCCATATCATCACTAAACTCCAAAGTGGACAAATGGAACCCATCTCACAAAATTCATCTCACCAACTTCCTTTTGTAGATGCTTGACAGCTTCATGGAGCGCATATGCTGGAGTCAGTTTTTCCTTCTGACTTTCTGGATTGTCACAACATCCCAGAAGATTTGCATAGACTTTATCGGCAATGAGAGGTGCATCGGGGTCCCATGTAGACCACATGGTAGCAATAACACTAGGATAGCCTACAGCCAGCATACCGGCTGCGAGATGGACGGCTTCTTCTGGAAGATTTTCATCGCCTGTTGCCGTTTCGCAGGCAGAGAGGACTGCTAGCTCTGCATTTTTGAGGGACAGCCTCATCAATGTATCGAGATAAAGTTGCCCATCATAAAGAAAAAAAGCGCTTCTGAGAGGATCTCCCATCTCCTGAATTCCATGGCAAGTGAGATGGATGATCTCATGCTTGCTCATTTCATCCCAAACAGCCCCAACAGTAGCCGATTCATGGGTGAGATGGCAGGTGTGATTGGGAGATGTGTAGCGTTGAATGGCCTCCACCTCTTTCAAAACATATTCTAGAGGTCTTTGTCCTGGTGTAGCAGGTTGTGAGACAATGAGAACACTACGGGCTGCTGTTGAATCTTGTTTGGGTTTGGAACCCGAACTGAGCATAGCGGTCAAGGTTGTTGTGTATGAGGATACTGCGAAATCAGAGATATTTATGTTTGGATTATCAGACCTATATATTCCAGCAGCATGCAGGGGTAGAAAGGCAAGTGCTCCTGTTGCACACCATGTAATATGTGGCAGAGAATGATGAGCATTTTCATACAGCTATCAATTGAAATTTATCAGATTAGGTTACTGACCAGTAGAGCAAAACTTACTGCCTGTTCAATTTCTGACAGAATAGGCCATACAACATAAGACCATAAATCAGCCAAAACTGATATAAAATGGTCCTGATTGGCTTCCTCTGCCGGGTGTGTTGTAAGACTTTCATTTGGATTGACCCAAACTTCATGAAATTGCAGTGATGATAACAGTTGTAAACGCAGCATCTCTGCTTGGTTGTAGGAAAATGTCAGGAGAGGAACAGGGACAATTTCTCCAGAAGTACACAGAACCAAAGCATCACAACGCAATTCGGCTACATTCACGACAACAACAGGCCCATTCCTAGCTGCAGAAGCAAGCTCAGAAAATTTTTTGGGCCTCAAGAAACTGCTAAAGCCATCCAACTCCCTTACTTGTTGTAAGAGCTCTTCATACCGAGCCGCCAATTTGCGGTGATTCTGTGCTTCTTCTTCCGCACTTTTGGGTTTGATTCCCCAGTCAAAATTCTGGAAGTTAGATGTTCCTGCATTATCTAAGGCAAGGGAGACCCTTGACAGCTCATCTGCAAGATCTGGGCGTTGCTGGTGGAGTTCATCCAGTGGTGTACGCAATTGCAGTATCTGTTTCCAAACAATACTCCGACCTTCCTCCAACCACTCCACTGCTCTTGGAAGATCTCCTACAGAAATAGCCATAGCAGCTGCAGCATTAATGGTCCTGCCAATCTTGGGCAATTCCTCATACCGGTGGTGGACTGTCTGACCAAGCCAAACAAGCTGGGGGATTATTCCCAAAATTGCAGTGTATGCATCAAGTGCTGAGGAAGGACTCTGATACTTTGAACATAGGGTTGCCCACTGACAAGCAGCATAATATCGAATAAGAGGACGACTTGATGTATTTTCTGTTGCTTGTTTGAAGGTTACAGTGGCCTCCATGAGATCTTTGGGCCTGCCAAGATGTCCAAATCGACTGCAGAAGGCATTCCCAAGATTGTTGAGCCTTCCTGCTCTGTCAGCATGGCTATCAGGAGTCAGATCAACAGCCTGTTGCTGGAGAAGAATGGTATTCTCTATGTCTCCAAGCTTGCCTAGATGCTCAAATCGACTCTGAAAGGCATTCGCAAGGTTGTTGAGCCATGCTGGTTTGCGAGCATGGCCATCAGGAGTCAGATCAACAGCCTGTTGGTAGACAAGAATGGCATCCTCTATGTCCCCAAGCTCACCAAGATGCTTATATCGACGGAAGAAGGCACTCCCAAGGCTGCTGAGCCATGCTGCTTTGTGAGCATGGCCACTGGCAGGAGTCAGATCAACAGCATGTTTGTTGACAAGAATGGCATTCTCAATATCTCTTAGCTCACCAAGACGCTCAAATCGATGTTGCAAGACATTCCCAAGGTTGTTGAGCAGTCTTGCCTTGTCAGCATGGTCATCAGGAGTCAGATCAACAGCCTGTTGATTGACAAGAATGGCATCCTCTATGTCCCCAAGCTCACCAAGATGCTCATATCGATCGCAGAAGGCACCCCCAAGGTTGTTGAGGCATGCTGCTTTGTTGGCATGACCATCAGGAGTCAGATCAACAGCCTGTCGATTAACAAGAATGGCATTGTCTATGTCTTCCAGCTTCCCAAGATGCCCAAATCGACATGTGAGGGCACCCCCAAGGTTGTTGAGCCATCGTGCTTTGCTCGCATGGTCATTGGGAGTCAGATCAACAGCCTGTTGGTTGACAAGAATGGCATTCTCTATGTCTCTGAGCTCACCACAACACCCAAATCGAGTAAAGAAGGCATTACCGAGGCTGGTGAGCCTTCCTGCTTTATCCACATGGCCATCAGGAGTCAGATCAACAGCCTGTTGCTTGAGAATAATTGCATTGTCTATGTCTCTGAGCTTGCCAAGACGCTCAAATCGAGTGTGGAAGGCATTCCCAAGGTTATTGAGCCATGCTGCTTTGCGAGCATTGCCATCAGGAGTCAGATCAACAGCCTGTTGGTTGACAAGAATGGCATTCTCTATATCTCTAAGCTCACCAAGACGCTCAAATCAACATAAAATGGCAGTCCCGAGGCTGTTGAGCCGTGTTGCCTTGGCAGCATGGTCATCAGGAGTCAGATCAACAGCCTGTCTATTGAGATGAATTGCATTTTCTATGTCTCCAAGCTTGCCAAGATGTTCAAATCGACGAAGGAAGGCATTGCCAAGGCTGCTGAGCAGTGTTGCTTTGTCAGCATGGCCATCTGGATTCAGATTGACAGCCTGTTGTTTGACACAAATGGCATTTTCTATGTCTCTGAGCTGACCAAGACGCTCAAATCGACGGGAGAAGGCGTTGCCAAGGTTGTTGAGCCATGCTACTTTGTGAGCATGGCCATCTGGAGTCAGATCAAGAGCCTGTTGCTTGACATGAATGGCATTCTCCATGTCTCTGAGCTCACCAAGACGCTCAAATCGACAGGAGAAGGCATTGCCAAGGTTGTTGAGCAATGCTGCTTTGTTAACATGGCCATCCGGAGTCAGATCAACAGCCTGTCTGTTGACATGAATAGCATTTTCTATGTCTCCAAGCTCACCAAGACATTCATATCGTTGGGAGAAGGAAATGCCAAGGTTGTTGAGTGACGCTGCTTTGTTGGCATTGCCATCAGGAGTTAGATCAACAGCCTGTTGCTTGACATGAATGGCATTTTCTAAGTCTCTGAGCTTGCCAAGACGTTCAAATCGATGGGAGAAGGCAATGCCAAGGTCATTGAGCAGTCCTGCTTTCTTGGTGCTACCATCTGGAGTGAGCTTGATAACTTCCTCCATTATTTGTACAGCATTATCAATTGCAGTCCAGTCTCCAGACTGTTCAAAATGCTCCATTAACTGAATTGCAGAGCTGTGTAACTCTTCAACCTGTTCAGATCTAGTTAATTGTGTACCGTTGGCCATCAAATGAATTGAAACAGACTTTTACCTCAGACTCCATAGCAGAATTGGCTCTATTCACCCTGGCCTGCTGGGGCTCGGCTAGTTGTTCATCATACATATCTGGAGCAAGATTTGACAAACACAAAGCCTGATCAAGCTCAGCCTGCTCCTCCTTGTCAATAGGCATATTGTCCTCCATGGTATCTTCAGTTGTCTATCAAGGAGATGTGAGTTCAATGCAGATATCCTGGTAATTGCTTGACCCAATAAATACATACCTCTGCATCAGGTTCTTCCAATGCCATTCTAATGGCCATGCGAAGCTCAGCATCCTCAGCCTCATGGTAGCCAGGTGTAGACTGGGTAACTGTTTCCTCAACCTCCTACAAGATTTCAGTATGTTGTAAGATATCAATGAAATGGGTACATACAGCTGCAGCTAGATTTACCACCGGGCCCTCTGGCAGAATATCAGATTCTGACATGTCAAATAGTCTTCAATCCAGTTGTGAATACTCTCTGCAGACCACGAAAACTACAATACCCACAATGTTTTGAGCAGATCTATCAATATTCAATATTTCCGATCAACAATGAAGGAGAATGGTGACGACGATGTGTCTTTGGACATAAATAAAGGAGAATTAACCGGAAGACAAAGCCGAAATGACAGTCAGATGATTGACTGAAAAAACTTAAAATTAGTGCACATCCAGGCGGCTGAACTCGACACTCACACATCCGGCAAGGATCGGTTTTGAATTACCACAAGACACCCCGAGAAATATTGAGCAAAATGGAGGTCAGAGGTTTGATTAAATGCAAGAGGGCGGAGAGCATACAAATGGACAGAATCGACACAGATTACTGGTTGGAGTTGGGCGCGTGAAAGACAATGTGTAATGAGAGCCTTTGTATGCGAACGCGGTTGAATTTCGCAAGGGTAAAAGTCAAACAGACGTCGAGAAATACTAGGGATTAATAGTACACACATCCACACAAGTCGAAATAAACCAACGCACCAGAGAGTAATCGGTCTCAGAATATGGTGAGAGAAAACAGATAAGAGATTCAAGAGGGTAAGTCGAAAGGGGAGAGAAGAGCACAGAGATGGATGGAATTGCTGCAGGGTACTTGAAGGTGAAAAGTGAAGGAGAAGCGGAGTTAAAACGAAGCTGATCGGAGGTGTAGTCACCGTGGCCAACTGACAAGTCATTCTGCTGTGTTATATTAAAGCACAGCAATTCATCCCAGTATGTGAATCTCGTTGACAGGATCCATGGAAATGTCACGCCGTATCACCAACTGTTTTCTCTCAGAAGAGCATTTTCATATTCGCGTGTGAAGATACGAGGCCCCCCCTCTTTAGTGAGTTATGGTGATTCTCATTGAATTAGTACAGTCCAGATGGTGTTATAGCATGGAATTGTCACTGTACATTGAAGGCATATCAGTATCATACACATGGAACCATCCTTGTACCATCTAGAGCTCATCCTCTTCTCAAGACAGTACACAATTACTAACAGTATGGGTTAAAACTTAACCTATGTTATGCCAAACTGTATTTACCATATGTGTAATCCAAGCTCTTGGACTAGTCCCTGACCAAATGAACTGTTTGTTGGCTGTAGGAACAGCAGTGGAAGCTGTATGATTTCATACTCCTTTAATCCTTAATACACAATACACCAATCATTATTTTCCCCCATTATCAGCTGTTTTTCAAATGTGATCATCTACAGTATTCAATGCATTTAATGGTGCTCACGGTTCTATGTATTATCACGGTGGTATTCCGTGTGAGACACATGTCCATAATGAACAATTAAATCAACATATAAAGTGATAACCTTCAAAGTATGTAATCACTTTGAGAGTCAAATCTGACAATTTTTCAAGTTCATCAGGCTGCTCAAGAAATATGTTTTGACTTGCATTTATTCTACCATCACAAATATTGAAATACAGAAGAGGTGGTACTCCATCCAATAAAAGCTACACATATTGATGCAATGCATTCGCTCTCTATGGAACCAATCTTGGACATAATAAGGTCATTGAATCCAGATGCCCATCTACTGTCTGTATAAACATATATCACAGGGTGTACTACTGGCATGCTGGACTGAAAGTCCAAATTTGGGGGAAATTTACTTAATCTTTTGCATTGTCTACAGAGCTGATATGTAGAACTATAAATTACAAATCCAAATACATCAAGGGCCTGGCAGATCGGCGACCCTGGACCCAATGTAGGGAGGGGGGGTCCCAGTGGGGCTGGAAAAAAATTTGTGACTACACTAAAAAATACCCTCAAATTGGGCAGAGATGATAAGTATTTGTGTAAAAGCTTCATATTGTGTGTATTCAATGTGTTTGCATTGATACACTGATAGTTTTATAGAGAGATTGCACAATATATTATTAAAACCCAGAAGGACTTTACAGTGTTTTCAAAAAACCTTGTCTAAAGTAATTTTAATGAACAGCAAAAAACCAAATGGTGGACAAGGGTCTCCGAAAACACTGTAACTGTGCATAAGAACAGATATTCATATTATCATAGTAGCACAAAGCTGTAATCTACATCTTATCTTAATCTAATCTTCATGCACGTGACCTTTGATAATCCATATAATGCAGGAAGGGGGGGGAGGGGGTCATGGTGGCCTCGAAAAAAAATTATGTGACCCCGGGTACTTCTTCGCCGATCCGCCAGGCCCTTGAAATACATGATGAGCAAGAACATCAATATGCCCACCAATTTGGCCATATGGAAAATTATTTGCACCTGAATTGTGAAGTTTTCTTCAGATGATATCATGACCTTGTTCCAAAGTCTGCTGTTGTTGGGTAAAATAAATTATAAGTTCATTTGGAAGAGTTGTCAAATTCATTAAATTGGGCTCTACTTTCCTGGATCTTGTTACCAAAGATTGAACAAAAATGTAAAAATAGCATTGTATGGACAACTCCAATTATTGGAACTCCAAATCATACCTTGCATTGCGGTTACTCTTTGATATGTATCATTTTCACTGATTCTCTTTTTCTTTATCTGGGGTGTCAATGCCAGATTCCTTTCTTTAGCATTCTTGTTTGACTGGGATATTGTTTTTCTTTGATTGCAGAAAGGTGGATTCTTTGTGAAGAAAATGCAGTGGCTACAATCTAACAAATCATAACGCAAACCCAATGAAGATTGCTTCTCTTCAATGACATTGAAGTATATTGAAGCTTGAATTTGCTTTGAACAATAACTCATGACCCTCATTCTTTTCTGTAATCTCTGCTTCATATGGGGCTACTACATATAACTTTCAAGTTCAAACTCCTGGGTGAATACCATGTCTTATACTTCAACTTGCTACTCCTGATGTATCCAATTTGGTTATCTAAACTCTAAGAAGTAAATATGACCCAAGATGGAGAGTAAACCTTCATATTGAGTGGGTGGTAACTCAGAAGTATTGAAGGTAGTGCTATCTGAACTCCGCCGGTCTTGTCCTATCGCCCATATTTTCAAACAGCCGGACTGGACGATTTAGGGTACACCGGCTCGGCTATAGTGAAGTGCTGACGTCCGGTCATCTTGTGACCGTGAACATATGCGCCCTTCCCACGGGTCTGGACGTCGTTGTAAGTTAATTGAGGAAAGGTGCCATTGCTTTGCATGGCAAGATACGAGGCTCTCCCTTTTTAGTGAGTTATAGTGATCATCATTAGATTAGTACAGTCCAGATGGTGTTAGAGCATAGCATTGCCACAGTAGTAGAAGCTGTATGATTTCATACTCCTTTAATCCTTAATACACAATGCACCAATCATTATTTTCCCTGGGACCCCCATTATCAGCTGTTTTTAAAATGTGATCTTCTACATTTAAGGGTGCTACTAGTTCTATGTATTATTATGATGGTGTTACCTGTGAGACACATGTCCATAATGAACAACTAAATCAACATGTAAAGTGATAACCTCCAAAGTATGTAATCACTTTAAGAGTAAATCTGACAATTTTTATCAGGTTGCTCAAGAAATATCTTTTGGCTTGCCTTCACTGTATAACCATCATAAATATTGAAATACAGAAGATGGTACTTCATCCAATAAAAGCTGCACATATTGGTGCAAACCATTGTTGTAATGCATTCATTCTCTATGGAACCAACCTTGGACATAATAAGGTCATTGAAATCCAGATGCCCACTTATAATAGAGACCTTGCGCTTAGCCAACCGTAGCCAACCGTTGCGCAGCCGATGCGCAGATTTGGCTGAATATGACGTCAATTTTCAGTTCAAATCTGCGCAACGGTTGGCGACGGTTGGCTACGGTCGGCTAAGCGCAAGGTCTCGACTCTCTAATTACTGTCTTGATAAACATAAACATATATCACAAGGTGTACTTAGTACTATGCTGGACTGAGAATCCAAATCTAGGGGAAATTTACTTAATCTTCCATAGCTGATACATAGAACTGTATATTACAAATCCAAATACATGATGAGCAAGAACATCAATATGCCCACTAATCTGGCCGTATGAAAAATTATCTGCATCTGAATTGTGAATTTTTCTTAAACCTGCATCCTTTTCTCTCCTCTCCCTTTTTTTCCTTTTCTTCCTCCCCTCCTTTTCTTTCTTTTCCTGCCACTATGAAGTATGAATGCAATTGAACAGTGATGGAATTAAAGGAATTGGGAACAAGTCATAAGGAGTTTTTGATGAACCCATTTTTATCAAGGTGTACTACACCATCACTGAAATTGAAATTGCTGGGCCAATGTCTGAGGTTCCATGTTATGCACCATTCCGCACCCATTTAATTGATGATACACTACAAAAACACTTTCAATGCAAAACATATTTCCCTTCTTTTTTTTTCTTTCCTGTTCCCTTTTCTCTTTTGCGTGGGCAAGTCCTCAATTTCGAACGGGCGCGAAGATACTGCTATCCGTTTGAATTCCGCCAGACTTGTCCCAAACGTGTCCTAGCGCCCATGTTACCTATTTTTAAACTCCGCTGGACTTGTCCGACTCGGCGAGAGGGTACACATCGGCTCGGCTATAGTGAGGTGCCGACATCCGGTCATCTTGTGACCGTGAACATATGCACCCTTCCCACGGGTCTGGAGGTCGTTGTAAGTTAACTCGGCCTAAAAGGGCCTCGTAACAAAATCGATAAAAAGGGTTGAAGTGATAAGTACAGACGATTGACTGAGATGTGAAAAGTTCTTTGAATAAGTACAAACCGGGGGTTGGAACTTTGCGGGGACCTTGCGGGGACCTGTGGACATGCGGGGACCCTACTGTAATTACTGTATCATTTCGTTCAATTCGCGTGTCACGCGTCACGGTCGATTTTCAAAGACCCTGCCAATAATTTTTTCTCGAATTTTCCGATTTTTAGGAATTTCTGAAAATTCCCAAAAAGTCACGTGCTGAGCGAATTGAACGAAATGATACAGTATACCTATTTTCAAAGTATCTCATAAAAATACATATACATAATCTATATTATTTAATTGTCCTCTATGCCAACTTTCAGATTTTTTGGCCATGCCGTTGAGTAAAATAGATTGATGCAAACTCAGACAATGAAATTGACTGGTACATGATATGTCCAAAACTCAGTTTTCCCCTGTGATGTTCAAAGAGAGATAGAGTATTGGATGTACCACCTCATAAGCCTTTAAATCCTTGAGCAGGAGTTCTTAAATTCTGTTAAAGCATTGTAAGATAAACCTAGTTTTTCCAACATTTTCGTCACTAAAGTTAAAAATTCACATCACATCAAGGCCTTGTTGAAATGCCATGAAAATAGGGTGATACTACTTCCTAGTACTCACTGGATACTTGCCCAGTACCTGTGAGGGTCTTTGCAAGGTCCCCGCAAATTCTGTCAAAGCATTGTAAGGTAAAACTAAATTTTTCGACATTTTTTGTCACTAAAGTTACAAATTTACATTGAGGTATGTTTAAAATGCTGTGGAAATACAGTCATACTACTCCCTAGTACTCCTTGATCCTTTTGCAGTACCTGTGAGGATCTGTGCAAGGTCCCCGCAAATTCTGTCAAAGCATTGTAAGGTAAAACTAATTTTTTCGACGTGTTTTGTCACTAAAATTAAAAATTCACATCAAGGCTTGCTTGAAATGACATGAAAATACAGTGACACTACTCCCTTGATACTTGTGCAATACCTGTGAGAGTCTGTGCAAGGTCCCTGCAAGGTCCCCGCAAGTGCACAGCCACCTTGCGGGGACCCTCTGGAGAGCTCGACTTTAATACACTAACTCACTATTACATTTCTTTGAATAATCTAGCAAAAATCTTCTTGTAGCTTTTGTATCCTTTATTGCAATAATACCAGCATTACTGACTGTAGTGAAAGAAGGTGTAAACTAACTAGCCCTCTTGTAAAATTGGTCACATATCAGCGGGGTAATAAATAACTGATGTTACTTCCAGGTACTTACCATCCTTCTTTGATTGACATGCATGAAAAGAGAATATTGGGAAAAAGTGTATATCAAAGTAACTAACTACAGGCCTGGTATCATGTAGTCTACACTTTATGAAGACGCCTATACCTCCTGTCAACACCGACTGCCAGTCTCAGAGTTGATAAATTACTAGACAAAGAAAGAATTGATAGCGACGCAGCACTAACTTCTCACACCGTTTACTAGGACATACATAAGATACACCGATGGACCAAGGTAATATCCACATCTCTCTCACCTCGTGGAGGCACACCTTCTCTATGCGTATCCATTTGCTCAAATGATGATCACCTTCTCTCGTAGAGATGTGGCTAGATATTACTTTAGGCAAAGTAGAGCTAGTAAAATGAAATTCCAGTGTTCACTCTTTTAGTAAAAAAACTTGGAATACACGCCGAATCGGATTTTCAAAACATCCACCGCTCGTAGGCGAACCGATTGCAAAAGGCCTAAGACAAGTAAACACCAGTCAACTGGAGTTGAAAAATTTTCTCAGTCCGTTCACGCTCAAACTTCCCAGATGACTGGTGTGAATTTGTCGCAGTTCCGTTCTAGATTTCTTCCACTCGCGTCTGCACGAGAAATATGGAGTCTTCCGAGGGGATTTTGATAATCGTGAGTAAGAGCCTTTAACTCGCACCACGATATTTGCCATCATACATTTCCCTACTAACTATTTTATCCATTGACTCATTTCCTGTATCTACTATTCATCACTTGTTGGATCTATTAAATCCCGGCTGCAGAGAGAAAGTGAACAGGCAGGTAGAAGATATTGTTGAATATTGTGAGCTCAGCTAATAAGATTGGACCTATAGCTTTTTGATATATTGAGAATTTATGATATCATCGATATATACAGCCTCTATGTTGTATGTACGTTGCGCGTTTGTAACCCCATTCCGTCCTTTGGGTCTTTACTCATCGTAATGTGCAGCATCGAGACTGTGAAAAGTCAACACAAATGTGCTTAGCCCTGGTGGGGCGCCTTATAATTTGCCATCGAATCACTTCACTCAGCTGGCAACCGTACTGCTGTGCTAGCTCGACAACTGAACCGTTAGAACAATCTGAACCTGCATAAGCCCTATGACTGTACTGTACTATTATGACCTGATGTTCAGTCACACATCACATCAAAAAAAATCGGACACCGGATTTAATTTTTTTCTCGATTTGTCCGATTTTTTGGAATTTTCCGAAACGATAGAACTACTCAGAGCTACTCCACTCAGTCGGTTAACATTTCCACGAGACTGAAGCATTGAGTTTCATTCAGTAACCCAAGAGTAGGATTTTGACCAAGCGCTTCATCGTTATAAAATTGCTGTAAGACTTGGGGTCCACTGTTCATTGGCATAGTATGCAGTGGCCTAGAGTATATTAGGTCCGGTATCAGATTGATACTATTGCATAAATCTTTATTGAGTTGAACTATGTATACTTATTCGGTCTGCACGCACATTGTTCTAAAGCAACCGTGGGTCAGCGTAAGTAGTACCAAGTATTGAGTAAATGTAGCCTTAGCTCTATCATTGGGACCAAAGTAATGTACATACACCATCACGAAGTCAATACAATGGCGCATACATAATGCATATAGCTTCGCGAGAGACTGGCAGGACAACACGAACCGAAGTACGGCTATTATCTTTGATACTGCATAAGGAGGCGCGTCGAATATTTCACCTTACTTACAGCCTCTTACAGCCCGAGATAGCATATACATGTGGCCATAATTTACTATTGATCATTTTTGAATTTTCCAAGTCCACAATAAAGCTGCGCCTTCTACGTAGTAGTGAACCGAGGAAGATCTATATTCATCAATATACTAAGCTCCACAAATATGTCGATACCTAGCTTCAGCTTTGAGGCGGGCCAGCGTAAGTACCAACTCGATAAAATAGAATACAAGTATCGTCCCTTCCAAATACATACTTACAACTCCGAAGTCATTATATCTATACTGCTGACCATTAATGTCTCAACGTTAGAGCGGATCAGCGTAAAAGGATACAATTCGATTTGGTCGCCTAGTAAAAGTGATAGAATAGATGTACACCGATCGTCCCTTCCAGATACATAAAACTCACCAAAGACTCAGTGTATCTACACTTTTTCCACGAGGAAATTTTTTCTTGATACTCAAGCTTTTAGACAGTATTTTGATTGTCAATTCCATTGGATTAAAATGGCATCGTCCCTTCCAAATACATATTAAAGTATGTACGTACAACCTACCGTCTATACAAGAGAATAAAAAACGAAAACAGCTTTTTTGACAATGTTAAGCCATCTGCTGTCAGTCGATAGCGGTGCTAGTAAGACCACATGTGTACTCGGGAATGGGCATAAATCCAGATCTTTCGATAGCTGACAAGAGAGCTTGACTCAATTATAATACTCAGCTTCAACATTAGAGCGGGACAGCGTAACAACACTTTGAGTAGATTTGCCTGAACAGAGTTAGAATACAGGTATCGTCTCTTCCAGATACATACAGCTCATCAAAGACAATAGATCTACACCTTTTTTGAAAGGGAATCTCTCTTGAGTATAATACTTAGCTTTAGCTTTCAAACGGGCCAGCGTAAGAAATGTTTAATTACCAATTCGATGCCATTGGGTCGGAGTGATAGAACCGTCCCTTTGAAATACAGCCCTCTCTTTCTATAGCTACACCTAATTTGCAAGGGCTTCTCAAAAGAAAACCGAAAACAGCTTTCGAAAATGTTAAGCCACCTTGCTGCCAGTAGACAGTAGCGGGGCCGAGCACAAATAACACATGTACTTGGTAACGGGCATGAATTCAAAGCTATCAATAGCTGTTCTTCACTGACTAAAAGGAATTGCTTTTCGATTTCTACGTAGACCGTATGTCTGTGTAAAATAAACGTCCGCAGAGTCATTTGCTGTACAAATCAAAAGCATTATGATGAATGATACCTCTTCGTCCCTCGGACCGGGCGCCTTTGCTAATCATCGGACACAAACCGATGCTCATCATTAAAAGATATCATGTAATGTATCAATATGTTACCTGCGCCGTACGTGCGGACAATCTGTCCCTTTCTAATCACACGCACAACGCAAGCGCAATTCCGTAGCAGTTACACGCATCCGGTGCTTGATCTTTTGATTTGGAGATGATATTTGCGGGTGTAACACCCTTTTGTCGGGTTTTCCTTTTCTCTCTCGATGGTAAAACTTCCTTGAACAGCGGAGCGGAAAGCCCGGATCCCCCGAAGTTGAAATCAATGTATACATGTATTACATCTTTTGAATTTTATTGCTCAGAGGGTTTGACTTACACGTCCGCTCTGTTCTTCCGAGGGCGGACGATGACCTCGGGGAACTTAAACAGCTCTGGTCATATGTGATGACTTGGAAGAAGAAAAAATGAGTCTGAGCTGTCCATGACTTCATTTAATTTACATTAGACCCATATACACCAGTATACACCCTGAGGTGCATACTCCTGTAGTATGTACACCTTTGAATTGTTGTTGATAAGTTTTTTTACTTACGCTTGCTGTGGCCTCCGAGTTCCGGAGGCAGACGGTGACCTCGGGAGATACGTGATAAATGAAATCTTAGATGGAGACGTCAGCCCGAGCTTTTTTACTTAGTGGTTTGTATGATTTACATTGATATAGGCTTCTACATAACCAATCATATCAGCGTCTATAGACCTCTAGATTCTGCTCAGAGTAACCGAAAGTATGTACTGGTAATGAGTGGTTGTATGTAACTTCGAAACGCATTCATGACCGTCCTCGTACCCGCGCCTATATTTATATATATAGTTGTACTACAGTACGAACTCCTCGATTACCCCAAATTGATATCCGCAACCATGAAACTCATTTTCAAAAAAAAACATTCTTTTACTCATCTAGTACCGGAGCTGTAGGCGAGGTGTGCAGTAAGAGTTTCGTAAAGATACGGTAGTAAGAACACCTATCAATAAGCCCTTCCGGGAGCCGAATCTCCATAAATCATACATGTATACTCATCATCTCGCACCCTCGGTCGAGCCTTGAGGCTCACACCGCCCAAAGGAGCAAGAGACTGGGATCAAACAGAACAACACTCCCCCCGCCCCGTATTCGAAGGAGATGGCATGAATGAGGGTTGTCAATTTGTATTTGAGTCATAGATATATATGCCGTCGGTTCGGTAATTTAGGTCCATGGTCACCGGGCTTGTCTTTCTAACCGAATCTCTCGTCAGTACCGGCTGGCAGTTGGGAGTTCGTCCGACGTCTCGTCTCGGATACGTACACACGTGATTGCGATAAACTGTGCTTACTAGTAGTTGCTCAGCTACTTGTAACTATTGGTAAGTATAGACTGTGAAAAATATTGATATACTTATTGTCCTTACTACGTAGTAGCATTCAACACTTCAAGCAAGTAAGCACTTAGATTCCCGGACTCGGGGGAGAAAAGTACTAATATATCAAGGGACGGTAATTTACTAACATGGCCACTACACACACGTAGTACTTACTAGATCCAAAAATGACGGCCGTCGTGCTACGACGTGTTGCGGGGATACCAAATTCCACATATGTATGTACGGGGACTTTGTC
This sequence comes from Dendrothele bispora CBS 962.96, assembly GCA_004369135.1. Lineage (NCBI taxonomy): Eukaryota > Fungi > Basidiomycota > Agaricomycetes > Agaricales > Dendrothele > Dendrothele bispora. Next base: position 17,774 of record ML179853.1, on the reverse strand, counting down.
ATAACTTTCATTTCCGATGAGGTCGAAATTAAAAAAAAGTAATTTATATATGTTAATTGATTATACGGACCTGTGGCGGAAGCGCTGAACTGTGGGTCAAATTGAAGCAAACAAGTGTAATTGGAAACAATTGGATTCGATACGATACGCGCCCTATTAGCTATTGAGACCAAGTACTAAGGGATCTAAGTAGAGGTAAGTAGGGTAAGATTTCTTTCAAGAATTTTATATCAATTATAACTTGACGTTATACGTTACTTGACATGTGTATATGTATCCGCTGTCCCCACTGGAGCTGCAACTAAGTAGAGTCTACGCCGCGTCAACGGAACTTGCCAAAATATATATATATTGCTTGTTGGAATGGGTCTGTTACATATGCACTACGTAGAGAGATTGATTGCGAAGAATAACTAGTGTACCAGGGATCATCATGACCCCTGTCGGACGATCTCTTGTCAGTCGTAAGTTTGGTTCTGTAAGTTTGACCGGAGAGGAAAGTGCTTGACAACGGAGGGATGGTTTTTTTTTTGATGCTGATGCTGATGCTGACGGCGAGAATCGATGCGGACCCGGACTCGAATTCGGCGCGTGCGTTCTTGCAGATCGCTGTCAAAAGTTTTGATGTATCTGCGTGTTTTATACGTAGGCTAAGGTTGACATTCAGATGACACTTTTACATCTCGTTCCTCGAAACTACAATGCGCTGTATAAGACCTTGCAACCCGGCGCTTGTACAGGTAGGTCAAAGATTTTTGACGAGATAGGAACTTACCTGAGCTAATTATTAGAACTATGCACGAGGAAGAAGTAATTATTTTCGGGAATGTTTGGATACCGATCGCTTCTGAAACTTAAAGAGAACAATCTGCATCGTTGCAAGTCTTGATGTTATAGAACAAAAAAACAAAATGAAAACAATTGCAAGAGGTACATAAGTGCAAAGATACCAATTCGAAACAAAGGGCAACCTAAAGGTTATTGTGTTCCTATAATAACTTTAAACCAGTGTTATTTTTGATGGCTGGTCGATGATAGTAGATACAAGACTCAGTAAAGGGATCGAACATACATAACATTTGAATTCCAAGAAAAGAACAAAGCTGCACACTGCACTGGAAAAAGAAGATCTGATGTGGCCATTTCATATCATGGCGTTGATGGCCATATGCCAAGAAGGCAGTGTCGGTCTTCCATGTCGGTCGGCCCTCTCTCTTGTCCATGACGATTTGGTAGACAGGAAGGACGAGTTTAGGCACATTGAATAAGGGCTCGAGTGGACTAAAAGTGTACACAATTGGACAAGAAGTTGTATAGGTGGAGTATCAGGGTTGGGCCGAGCAAAACTGTATTGGGGGTGCTATTAGTGGATACGGGGATTAGGCCAGTGCTGGAACTAAGTACTTCGAAACGGGGTGGGAGATCAACCAATTTATCATTCAATGAAAGGAAGATTCACGGGGGCCATACTTATCGGAAGGACGGTCTTGCAGCTGGAATGGATTTCCGACATGTCCATCCGACTTCACGGTGGGACAGGAAGCGAGAGGGGGGGAATCTAGACCCAGGCTCCGAAAGTAGACTAGCACAAAGCCAAAAATGTCACCGGATAACCGGCGGTGTTTGAACTATTTGGAAAAAGTTCCCGATATGGAAACCGCCGACCGGAAGGAATCTGACATGGACCATCGATGACTTCGGAATTTGGTCGCTCCCTTTTATTGAGGCCTGCTTCGACAGGATTGGACATCAAATATGTGGTCCCAACTCCCCCCTGAACTCAAGCTCGCTGTCGCCGACGCCTGCCTCCCCCTCGACGCCGTTAAGGCTCTCGCCTCCATCGATCGTGCTACCTACAACGCCTGTCTTCCTGCCACTTTCCGTGTATGTACTGCAACAAGATCGAGAAATGTCTCTGTCTGACCCCTTTGTTTAGAACGTCCGCCTCTACGACTATAAAGGCCTTCAAGCTTTTCTTCAAAACGTTCCCAGCGAATACGTCAGATACATCCACCGACTCGATCTCTGCATCGAGGACAAGTCTGGCTCTGAGACCGTCGAGACCAAGACCAAGACTGTCACCGCTCTGCTCGCCTCGTGCATCTGCCTCAAAGAACTCACCCTTCGTCTGGAAGGATCATTGCACCATTCATTGACCGCATGTTTCCGAGACTTGACGGACATAACGCGTCTAACGATCACCAACTGCAGTGACGAGAACGACAGGCCCTTGTACGTCCCCTTAGTCCTTTTTTGCCTTGAAAACAGACCTCATTCTAGTATCTTGTTAGGAGCGAACGCTTTGTCGTTTCGGTCTGCGCTTCCCTCCCATCTCTCGAACACATCTCTCTCGACCGCATCACCCGTTCTGTTCTTCACGCTCCCGAGCTCCACGGCCAATACCCATACATTCCTCTTGTCCGTAACGATGACACTATTCCCAACCACCCTGCACTCGGATCCGCCCTTTCCTTGCCCTCACTCCTATCCATCCCCACTCTAAAGTCGCTTTGTATACGTGACACCCATTTGGGTGATCCGCTCTGGGAAACTTCTCCTGTCAAATGCCAATTGCAAAAACTCGACTTGGGTGCTTACTCGGGATGTGACGAAGACTTCAACAGGGTATGTACTGAGAGAATCATGTCCGCTCTGAGTGCAGGTCGTACCACCAGTTCACTTGTTTCTCTCTCTCTCACCACTTCCCTTTCTTCTCTCATCTCAACACCTCCTCCTACTACTCGTCTCTCCGCTCCCGTTGCCGTCACCACAGCCAAACCGCAACAGACGGTCTCAAAGTACCACCTTCCATCGTTGCGCAAACTCCAGCTTTCGCCCTTCTTCCCTATTGACTCAGTCGTCGACACCATGACTCATCTCGCGAGTTCTCCTATCGAACGCGTCGAGATGCAGTGTTACGAAGACGACGTGGTCGACGTCTGTGAAAGGTTGGAAGAATTCATCGCTTTGCGTATGGACAAAGGACGTAACGCCGACGACGACGACGACAATAGTGCGAAAAGAGTCCGGGGCTTCTTTGAAAACCTTCAACGTATCGATCTCGTAGCCGTTCGAGACCAGGATGGTACTTCTCTCGGTAGCGCTATTGACGATGAAGCGATTAAGAAGCTCCAGAGAACGTGCAGAGAAGCCAAGCTGTTGAGCTCGGTCAGCAAAGCAAAGTTCTCCAGAGACCTTGTCGGGTTGGATTTGGAGTTGTTGGATCAGAGGGAGCAAGTGTATGCGCCTACGAATGCGACCGCTGGAAGGTGGGCGGATGGACGAGTGAGGTCGAACACCATCTAAACTGTCTGTTTTTTCAACTCGCTGTTGGATTTGGGAAAACCCTTATGGAACGCTTTTTTCTTTGTTTTCTTTTTTGGCTCTTTCCATCTCCTTTTTTCGCTCAAGACTTGCCTTTGTTATGCTTTCTTGGCTTGCACACACACACACCCTGCTCTCTTACATGTCCCATCCTCGCATATTCATCCATCGCAAAAAATTTTTGGTTTCTTTGTCTCGTTACACGCTTTATATGCAATACCCCCTTCCTCGCATACAAATCCTCACTCTAGAATCCTTATACCCCCTCCAACTTTCACGAACATGCATATACGTCTCTTCCTCGATGCCCCTCCAAACCTCCTAATTGTCTCTAATTGCCTCCTCTCGAGCTCGTAGTTTTCGTAGTTCCGCGGGCCCCGTCCAGGTTTACATTATAGAACAATTCTTAGTTCTCGTTATTCTCTACTCACTAATCTTATTCCCTATTTTTTTTCGGATTTTCTTTTTCCTTTTTCTAATTTTTTGGTCATTTTTCATTGTATGTACTTACACAAACCTTTTTTCTTTTTTACCTGGCTCGGGCCTTTGTCGTCGGCTCTTGTAATAGTAGAAATTCATGATGATGCATGAAAAAGTTAATGAAATCGGGTTTATCTTTTGGGAAAGACAAAATGTAACCGGTACCTAAGTGCAGTCTCATTTACTAGCAACTGCCTAGTACGTACGAACAGCGCTCTGTAACCATACGAGCGCTATATCTTTCCGCTTGTACTTACTTACGTCGGTGAACGTGCATCAAGCATAGGTACCTAAGTACAGTCTCGTTTACATTGTAACCACCTAGTACAGCGCTCTGTAACCATACGAGCGCTATATCTTTCTGCTGATATGTGCACTTACTTACGCCGGTGAACGTGCATCACGCATAATTACTATTGTTACAAGGACTTTTGATGAATAGATGTACATATTTGGAATGTTTGATCTAAGGGTGCGATGTCCTATCTCCTCCGCAGTATTATTAGTAGTGATCTCCAGCGCTTCGCTGCCTGCCATATGCATTGAGACAGGTTGCTTTTCATCAATCATTTTTTTTTAATCATCCATCTCGTCCGAAGGCTTCGATTACCAAAAAGTCGAGCTGATGATATACCCCTAACAGTTCATCTAGTCAACTAGTCGTCATCCATTCAAGCCTGCAAAAAGCCAACAAAAAAGACTGGAGTCTCCGTGGAAAGGTGTTTCCAAGTACTTACATAGTACTTATTCGGATCTGTGTGTCCTTTTAGCTCTTGAATACGTATACATCAATAAATTGTCCTCCCGGCCGTTAACGTTCGCTGAGCAGCCTCCCTCCCCCCCGGACGCAAAAACCTTCCGTTCGTTCTTTCTTGCCTCGAGCCATCATCGATCCAAACTTTGAATAAAGGATCGTCTCTGCCCCTCGTTCCTGTACATTCCATGACGAATATTGTAATGGCTCCACAGTTCTTTTGGTCTCCAGTTTTATAGGACCTGTAACACCTGTTGACTCCAATCATTCGACTTGGCAAGGGATTCGTTCACTGGAGCTAGCTCACATCATGATTACTTCGAGTCTGAACAGAGGCTTCATTCATCATCGGTATTATTAGTATACATACATAGTTATATCACCAAGTTCGCTATATTGATATATCAGAAGTCATCGATATGTCCAAGCCTGCTTCCAGTCAACTTATCGCCCCCTTCGGAACTTGAGATGAACGTTCTTATCTTTACTTTTCATGCCATGTGGCGAATAGCCATACTTACACCATTCTCAAGGATCCGTTGTTTCGCAACTAACATGAATTTCCAATCGATGTTTGAGAAATTTTCTTTCGAATGACCGAGTAATCCGAGTCTTTTGCGTAATGTATGTACACAAAGAACGCTTGATTGATATCGATGTTTACTCTGTTTTTGTAACTTGGAGACCTAGTGGACTGATCCCGATAGGGAAACTGCCATTCTCCGCTGCGTGTCGCGGGAAGGAACTTCACCGCACATATTTGGTTGTGCTTGGTTAGGCCTTTTGGGTTACGGATGCAAATATGAATAAACAATGTCCGCGACATGCGCATGCCAGACCATTTAAGTATGTGGCAAATGGTCTGAGAACGAGCTTCGAGTTTTCAACGAGAAAAATGAAACAGCTTACAGTCTGAACTATACTGCCTGCACCTAGATAATGGAGTCAGTATGCTCATCTATGACGTTCATGCCTGCAGTTTTACCATGTATGAAGGAACAGGGCCGTCGCTTCGCGCGGCAGGTACGAGGCCGTGCAAGCCGTAAGGTTAACAATCCAATCAGTAAATGGTAAAAGATAAGATTGATGATATACCAAATGGATTTAACTCGTGGTAAAGTGCACTGCCACCCTGCGACTCGGGATAAGCAAGAACGAGTCCTCCTAAAGTCGGCCTCGTAATGTAGGTATGTGTATCTGAGTAATTCCTAACGTAAGTTCAGAGTGACCCGCATCTTACTCCAAAAATACTTAAGCGCCCGTTGTATACTTTACTTACGCCGAGTAGGTTTATAGGAGTTATAAGACGTCGACAAGCTGAACGTTCGGAACGCTTGAGGCTTCAAAATTTGAAACGCGGCTGCGACTCAACCACTGCTCTGTTGCCGGCGGTATCTTACAGGGACAGCACTTTGAGCGCATTTGAACGTTAGTAAGTGCTAGTATTTGGGCGTCAGAGGTTCTCACTGCAAACTACGCATCCTAAAGGAAATAATTTGAAAAGTGTTTGGTGTACAGCTCCGAGTTGTTATCCCCATAACGCTGTACCGCTCCCGGCGTCTTCCCGTGTAATTTTACGTGTAGTAGAAGACAACTTTATAAAACTATAAATCTGTGCTGAACCTACATCATTTTACACCCTCGGTTCTCAGCGTAAGCCGCCTCAAGGCTGGCCCAGCAAAAATTTTAATCTGAAACAGTGTCGGAAACGAACAAATACAATCGTAGTTTGAGCGAGCCTCCATTAGCTATAGAATTATCGTACGCTGGCGCTGAATAGGATAATTTAAGTAGACTGGGGCTCGAAAAGAAAATCAGTGGGCAATAATGAGGTTGGGAAAATTTTGACATCCTCCGGAAAGCACGAATCCTTTGCTAACTACTAAACTCTAATTACTGACTGACCGCTTCACGTACTTACTCAAGACTAGGATAAATATTGTTTGGCCAGGGCTGAGTACCATGAGTCTTAGTGGACCGGTTCCAGTGGTCGCGCTGTTATGATCATGATTAGGCCCTGATGAGTTTCAGAATCGGAACCTGAGAGAAAGAGAGACTTCTAGCTTCCCCCTTTTCGAAGGTGGGATATTCTGGTGTGAGTATAGGATGACAAGAAGTTGAATGTATATAGAAAGAATACGAAAGAATATTTAGTGGCACTGTAATGGGTTACGCCCGCGCTCCTGAGTAGTCGGAGGGAAGCATTAGAATCCAGGTCACAATGGTCATTGACAGCCTTACTCGTTTGACATCCAAAAAAAACACACACAGGGAAGAACTTCCGCCATTGTTAGGGTCCTTACGAAAACCCCGGTTAGAGTTCTGAGGTGGCAAAAACAGTTCCATCGACCTGGTATAGTCACCCCAGTTTCGGACTGCCACAGTAGTCGGAGGGAAGCCTCAAATTCCATGTCACAATCGTCAGCTTTACTCGTTCGAGTGAATTGGAAATGAACACAAAAAAAGTAAGTAGCAGAAAAAACATGTACAGGGAAGGACTTCCGCCTTTCAGGTTGTAAGGGTCCTTACGAAAACCCTGGTTAGTGTTCTGAAGTGGCGGATATCATCCCCAACGACCCGTTACAGTTACCCCAGTTTCGGACTGCCACAGAGTGTAGATATTCGGGTCGCATACCGACGTGAACCTTATTCCAGACGTGGGCCATAGGACATTTGTTTGGGCCAACCACCATTCGGTACATATGTCGGATGAGATGACACGAATGGTCCATTCTTCAACACGACCGTTGTCATTGCGTATTAGTTCGGCGATGCGATACGGAAACTATGATCAATGATATCGGATCCTGTCCAAGAAGCAGAACACGGTTGCTAAACTTGCGTTTACACCGGAGCTGCTGGAAGGCACGACAAGTCAGGACTTCTTGATTCTGCAGTGCGAACGCCAAGACCAGAGAACTCGTGAGTCTAAGATTATATGTCAATTTGTTTATCCTACGTATCATTGGAGTGGAGGTCATCTTGACAGTAGCTTCTAGCAGCAACCAGGGTGGTTTTAGTAAACCTAGCGGGGACATGCGGCCTGGTGTATATCGGCGGCTATGATTAAATTCAGGGAGAGTGATTTCCTTAGCCTGTGGAAATTGAGGACCCCAGTACTGGGTCTTTGAGCCCGGAAATAATGAAGCTTCTAGTGTCATGGAACCTAATACAGAGCAACAAAGGGACACCGAACTCTGTACCTAGAATAAATTATTAATCGGAAGTGATGAAGTGACCAAGGAAAACACTGAAACATTCATTTTAGGTATTTACCACTGTACGTTCGATTTCGGAGTCCCGTAAAACGCTATGACATTGTGTACGCATCCGACGTATCTTCTTTCTAAGGTTCGGAGGGTCGGAAGAAGATGCTGACGAAGAACCCGTTATACTAGTAGTACCAGTGTTGTTTTTAGGACCCGATTTCCGTTCGGTTCGATGTGGCTCCATATGCCGACCCAACATCGGGAATTAGTAACTCGCCTTCAAAATCCTGTTCCATTCTGGTCCGCTCGGACGAACTTGGCTATTTGACGGAATAGCCCTTCGGATCTATAAATTGGAAGACCTTTAAAGAGCTCGAGGTTTATCAATGAAGGGAAGAGAACATGTCGGTGGTCCTTGGATCGTGTTGTATTTACTTGCCTTGGGAGATATTACGGATACCAGCAAACAAACTTTCTGTTTATTTCAGGTAGTGTTTTTCCTCGCTAAAAGATCGAGTCCACCAAGCCCCCTTGCAGGTGTTCAATGAGGTAACGAGACCGAATCTGTGCTTTGGAATTTGAGCAAGATCAAACATACATAACGCAATGTCTGCTTGAGACGCCAAGGCTGAGATATGCGTCTTAGCTAGCCGGCGTTAGTAGTCAGGATGGCTTTTGTGAAGTACTGACTTGCTCCGGCTTGCCTGTTTTCGGAGTTCGAACATTTCAAACCCCGTTAACGTTTGATCGATTCGAGTCAGCGGACAGACTTGTTCTCTCTTCTCGACGTGTTAAGTATGTTTGCCTCAGGTAAGCTCCCCTTATGCTCAGTTCTTGTTGAACCTTCTTGAGAGATACATACCAGGTTCAAAGTCTCATTTCCCGGGTTGCCCTTTGAAGCACGCCAAGTCAGAATCGTCCGACCTTGCGAGTAGTTATTCAGATTCTGAGTCACTAGCAGAAGTCGACTTCTCACCAATCATTCTCTGCGCCGACTGTCTCTGTACGTTTCATTGCTCTGAGCGGGCTTGTGACCCGCTCAGGCTCTCGAATATACGCGCCAAACACGTTCCATCGCCTACAGAAAGTGCCAAAATACAGAGTTACGTTGATAACTTGAATGAGGATTTGTCGAGGTACTATCTGGAAATCAGACGTGTCAAAAGAGTCTTGAAGAGACTGACCCAACAACGAGACGTCCTTGAGCGAAAACGAGAAGAATCACTGACCCTGCTTTCTCCTATCCGTCGCCTGCCTCCAGAAGTTCTATCGCATATATTTGAATACCACTGTCAAACGGACGCGATATCTCTTGGTGGTCGAGGTCTTATCAAAGCGCCGGCCTTCACTCTTTCGCATGTCTGTTCGTTCTGGCGTGCGCTTTCACTTTCCCTTCCATCGCTATGGTCCAGGTTGGATTTCAACTTCCAATTTCCCCTCGCGTACGGTCCAACCCGTCTATCCCACTTATTTCTTCAGAATTCCGAATCTGCACCGCTTGATCTGAACCTGGTTTATCCCAGGTCTGGAGATTTTCTGGTCTTTCGTAGTCTTCTCGAAATATCACATCGCTGGCAAACGGTCGCTGTCTTCGGTGAATTAGATCCCGAATTAGATTCACCTCAGAATGGTTTTCCAATTCTGACCTCTCTCTCATTGGAAAGTTGCTCCCCTACTGTTCTCTCCTTCTTCAGGGAAGCGCCTGCTTTGCGGCATCTGAGCCTTGATGATATAAGGCTAAATACAGAGAGCGCCTCAACGTTGCCCTTTTCAGCGATTGAAACGGTAGTGATAAAAAACCAACAAATGCATCAAGTTTTCGGTCTGTTGCAGGGACTTCCAGGCCTACAAAACGTCGAGATTTCGGGGTGTTTTGACGGCGACGTCATTCCTCAATTAAACTTGTACTACATCCAATTGAAACATCTCACTTCCTTAACACTATCAACTTTTACATGCAACGACATATTCCAATGGATTACAACCCCTGCATTGCGCTCGTTGGAAATATTATTGCCGGTACAAAACAGATTTGGGGGTTTACTACTTTCTGCCCAAGTATTCTTGGATTACCTTTCTCGAAGCTCTGCTCACGGCACCAGCTCTTTAGAGCACCTACTACTGAATCGTGTGGACATTTCAGCCCCAGATCTTTTAGAGATCCTTCGGCTGACCCAAAAATTGACACATCTGCGGATCAGAGATGATATTACCGATTGGGTACAGGAAGAACCAAATATGCCTTACGTCTCTCGATCAAGGGATGTTGGGCCAGTCACCAATTCTTTCCTGCGTTCTTTGACTGTCGGGCGCCGCGGACCGACATCGGGTTTGGAGTCCGTCCTTGCACCAGAGCTTCATACAATAGACATTGTGACGCATCCTTCTCGAATTGATTATGGTGTGCTTGCAGACTTGGTCGCGTCTCGTTCACAGTCCAATTTAGAGGTTGGCTTGGTTTCTCCATTGCGTAATGTTTCTGTCCGACAAGGAATTATGTGGCCTCCAGTTACTACCTTCGTCAGGCCCCTTGTGACTTTGCAGCCGGTTATGTTTGTTGACTCTTTGGACGAAGATGGCGGAATGGCTACTACTATCAATGCGAGTGCACCCGATCTTGCATTGATGGACGAACGCGAGATTGCACACTGGCGAGACAAAGTAGAGTCTGAACTTGGACGCGCTGAACATGGCCCAGATGTACAGGATGTTGGGCTTAGTGAAGGTATGGTGGAAAAGGTCAAGGAAAGAATTTTCAAATATCTATGGTGGGGAGGGTCAATTGTGACACCCGAATTCTCGTTCGTTAGACTGATTTCAGGTAGACATTGAATGGAACGATTGTGAGGTGATATATTAAGACTCGTCGGAAACGAAATAGGCTAATTCAGTCTCTTTCTTAGTGCAAACAAGAATCGACAATAAGGTAGCAGTGTTGTCTGGATAAGAGTTCCTTGTGACTATGTCTTGGAAAATAAACGGAAGTCTGTATGGCAAACGGACTCAAGGCGTTAAAGTTGAGATATCATTCATTGGAGGAAACATGACGATTTATTACGAGTTTCCTTGTATATGCAACTTGTTTAGAGGTGATCTTATAAGAATTGAGGTTCTGGATCTGGTCTGCGTACATGCGTTTAAGGCACAAATGAGTATAAGTAACCAAAAAGATTAAAAGCACAGAAAGTACTGTTCCAGAGTCAAGATGTAGGTTGTAATGTAGTACAAGTTCCGAGAATTTGAAGAAGTCGTTGGAAATGTATCAACTGAGCTAAAGTTGATGTTGCATCTTCAATGTTCGTTTCGTGCTCTTCGGACTATGTTATCTTTTACGACTTATAATATGCAACGTCGCTATCATTCCAACAAGTATGCAAGGCGGTGTGCTAGTGAATCTCGCAGCAAGGAAGTTGAGCAAAAAAAGAATAGAAAAATGAAATCAAGAAAAACCATCTACTCGCGACAGCGGGCGGCTGTGTTGAAATCGTGTGCCATCCCCATTTGGATTTCAAACACGGAAGATTCCGCTCAGACTTATTCTCTATTTTACAGCAGCCAAAAACAGTCGAAGACCCGGCCTCGTATCCGCCACGTGCAGCGATGGCCCACTTGAACTTCATGAGAGAAGTTTACTATAAACCTTGACTCGGAGATACATGCGCAGTTCCATCATGCGAGATACTTCCTGTCGTTATCCGATGATGCATTGATAATGTTCGTGACCCAGGGATTTCCTGGATATGAGGAAGAGGAAATTTCTACATGGCATGGATCTGGGGAACCCAGCTTATGTTGATCCGCCGGAAAAGCAAGTGGTACTCTCGACATTATGAAACCCTTTAGATGTTGTTTGAATTTCCAGGTACTTATACCTGTAGCTGGACTGTCCAATCACCGTGTCAATTCTTGTAAGTTGACCCAGCTATGATCAAAAGTGTTGCCATCAGGTGGCAATGAATACTTCGAATTCTCAGGGCGTATTTGATAGGAATGATGATATTATGATTATCACAAAAAATTCACGGGGGAGCTGTGAATGCTATACTGCACTGGTATGTAGGCCCTGGCCTGAGGTAGCAGTGGTCCCAAAAATCACGATGACTACCCACTTCTTTAATAACAGAGTCAGCAGTTTGGACTTGTACTAGTAGACTATGGCGTTGATTCTCGAGCACCTCTATTCACTATTTCTGATGGAAATTAGCAATGCAATAGACCTCCGTTATGCCGCAGCACTTTGCTGCGCACATATCTCCCGTATATCAATGATTGATTGTATCTGCCTCACGCTGCCGCGGATTAGTTAATAGATGGCCCTCCTTGGATATAACTTGGCCTTATAGATCTGAGCTTGGACTATAGAGATGATCTGAGAAATTCATTTGAGTAGGGTAGCGACCTAAAGGACCTGGAATTAAGTAGTTTATCGGGTTGGTATTCTCCAAAAATACATAAGTTAAATGGAGGAGGAGGAATCTATCAACCGGAGTCGGAAAATGGTAATTCCAGCCAGTCCATCACCATTCTATAATGCAAACGCAAATGCAAATGTCTACGTACCCTCATGGCATGGGCATTGATAAGCACCGTATGCTTATGGTATAAGTACAGGTTGATTGTATCAGGTCTTCGTCCCTTCCACCACTATTGTCAAAGACTAGCTTTTAACACCACCTAGTATATCCAAAGCTTGCTCCACGCATTCACATCTCATCTAAAGAGTGTCCCCAGTCGTTGACCAGGACTACTTCACCTTTTCAGACGGTTGTATTCTTGTCCCTAAGTAGGTATCTCCATGATTCTGAAAACTTTCAGCTTACTTACGGCAGCTTCTCCATTAATACATGGACTTCAGGGCAACACTCAGAACAAACATCATCCATGACATCCAATGAGTGGAACATACTTGATGATACTGATCCCAGGATTAGTTATCAAGGAGATTGGAGGAAAGGTGGAATAAAGGGTGAATACCAAAAAACAACCCATGGTGCGGTAAATGCATCTGGCTCAAGTGTATCACTTAATTTCAGTGGTGAGTGAGTCAAGTGATTCAGCTGTGTGCAGAAAAATAGGCTACAAAACTTCTTTGTGAGGTCTTGAGAGAAGACCTTCGATCTTGAAGCGAGTTTACTTCAAATAATTGTTTTTCTCTTGGACTTGTTTCAACTTTGAAGGATGTGGCTGTATTAAAATAGCTGCCATCCCACCTGAAAGGCTAAATGCATGTTTCCATTGCCTTTCTTTTTTAGCCTGAAAAGTTTATAGCTGTTGACTGTTCAGTCTCGTACTTGACAAGCTATGCAATGTCAGGTTTTGGAGTGGTCTATTGTTCTGCACACAGCTATGATATACATTATTGTGATTTGACATTACCCTTTTGCTTTTCAGGGACACAAATCGGCATAAATGCAACCCTGGACCCTAGAAATTCTAATGATAGTAATCCAATTTTTCAGGTATTCCTTGATGGAAACCTCGAAGTCAGCTATGAGCCGAATCTTACCTCATACAAACAACTTGTACGCATTTTTGAATCCCGAGTACTTGATGATGGAGAGCATACACTTTTGATCATCAACCAGGTCAGAACCGCAAAAACTATCTGGCTAGATTCTTTTTCCATTCTCCCATCAGATTCCACAGCTTCAACTCGGTTCCTGTCACCAAGTTCAACATCTACTCATCTGCCAGTCAATACGAGCTCCGACACTTTTTCACCAAAGCAAAGTATGAGTCTTAGTATTGGAGGCATTGTTGGTGTAGCACTTGGGGTTATCGGGCTGATTTTGATGTTCACACTAGTGTTTTTGTGGCGGAAACGGACAAAGAAACAAACCAGACGTTTGAAAGCAGGTAAGTATTTTCGCCACTAGAGGTACTATTTAAGCTTATTGCTCTGACAGAGGTTATCCAGCCATCCACAACCTATCCTTACCGGTTCACCACATCGTCAGATATACATGATTCTCCATGTTCAACAGACTCGGAATTGTCTAGTACAATGAAATCAGTAGAGACTTATTGAGCAACCCCCTGTATATAGGAAAACATCTTGACACTGAATGGACCTTGGGCTTCAAATAAAGAGCTTAGTCCAAGAAGGCTCAGCATTGAATTACTCATAACATATGTGAATTTTATCCAGCCAATTCAAGGTCTCCAGAATCATTGTCTGGTATACTATATGGAGATGAAAGTAGCCCCTAGTGTTGATGGCAGGTCAGATTTTTGAGCTGGCAGGTCGGCAGCAACGGCAGCTGGCAGGTGTTTTGGCAGCAGAACGGGCCAGGCAACTGCAAGCAACCGGAAAGTCAATGCCTTCCGGTCCAAAAAGGACCACATTGGTGACTGATTCAAGTTACATGTAAAAACAATTAGTCTCTTTCCCATCCGCCTTGGAATTAGCAGTCACTTGCGCCCGCTTGGACAAGTCCGGTGAGCGCGGTACAGCTCCCAGGCAAATGGGGACGAGACTAAATTTTCCGATTTTTTTTGGAATTTCTCGAAATTCTCAAAAGTTACGTGCATGCCGAATAATAATGAACAAGGATGAACATGGTGTCAACTGTCTGTAACTTGCATGATCAATTAAATATACAGGTCGGGAGTACTAGTAGTACTTACCATTACCAGTGAGGACTTAGTCAGGGACACAATTCTAAATTAGGTAGCTACACGTGACATTTCCCATGCCTAGGTTCAGGCCGTGGCCTTGAATTTTGTTCCGACCCTGGTCAAAAATTTTCTGTAGTGGGCCCCCTTGGTTTGATCACTAGATTCTTACTTAGCTGAGCTAAGGTTGATATGCATCTTCAATGTTCGTTTCATACTCGTCGCACTATGTTACCTTTTACAACTCATGTGGTGTCCAAGTGGCGTCACTGTGGTATTCCAACAAGTATTATTCTGACAGGCGGCGTGCTAGTGCGTGCCGCAGCAAAGAACTTGGACAAAAGGATAGAGAAATACAATAAAGAAAAACTTGTATACGCTTTTATGACATCCTCCCACACGAAGAGATGATAGAGAAGTGTGATACAAACCTTGAAATGCAGTTCTACTTCGGAAACGTCATGCGAGATACCTCCTCTGGTTTTGTGATGATACATTGATTGCCGATTTATAATTTTTATCTGCCATAATACCCCAGGGAGGGAAATGCAAGTGGTACTCTCTCAACATTATAAGGCCCTTTAGATGTTATTTGTATTTCCAGGTATTCCTACAGCTGGACTATCACCAGGCCGTCAAGTCTTGTAAGTTGACCCGGCTATAATCAAAAGTCTTGTCATTGGCAGGTGTCAATGAATACATTTATACTTCTCATGGCATCGTTGATAGGAGTGACACTACCACAAAAAAATCACTGGAAAACAGTGAATCATGATGGTATGGTGAGTGGCACGTAGGCTAGCAGCGGTCCCAAAAGTTACCGTGACTACCACTTTTTACTAGCAACGGATAGTTAGAAGTCTGAATGACCTTGTACTACTAGACTATGGCATTTCTGAGCACCGCTATGTAACGATTTCTGATGGCTTATCAACAATGTAACGGAGCCCGGTTACTTATGCCGCATTATGTTGCTACCCGCATGCCCATATAGCGTTGATTGATTGTATCTGCCTGATGCTGCCACAGAACAATCAATAGATGACCCAGTTCCAAAGTCTTGGATAGAGTTGGGCTTATAAAAATGTGTTTGGACTATAGAAGTTAACAGACAATTTCATTCGAGTAGGGCAAAGACCTGAAGACTTCAAATTAACTTCAATCAAGTAATTCACCAGATTGGTATCTCTATGCTAGAAAATGGTAATATCAACCAGTCCATCACCACCGCATTGTCAAATGTCCCGATTGTTGATCCAAATGTCTCTATACCCTCTTGGTATGGGCACTAGTAAGAATCAAGTGCGGATCATTGTATAAGTACAGGTTTATTGCATGCAGGTAACAGGTTTCCTTCTTTTCTTCTCTTCCATCCACCACTATTGTCAAACGCAGGCCTCATACTTGCTAATAAGCCCACCTGGCAAAGCTTTAAGGCTCCACACTCAAATCTTGTCTAAGAGTCAACAGTCCTGTTGATCCGTACTATTTTACCTTCTCGGACTGCTGTATTTCTATTCATAAGTAGGTATCTTCATGATTCCGAAAACTTCCAACTTACTTACAGCAGCTTCGCATCAATCCATGGTCCTCAGGGAAGCCCATAGGACAGATATCATACATGACATCCAATGGGTGGAACATACTTGATGACACTGATCCCAGGATTAGTTATAAAGGAGATTGGAGGAAAGGTGGAAATCAGGGCGAATACCAACAAACAACCCACGGTGCAGTCAATGCGTCTGGCTCAAGTGTATCACTTAATTTCAGTGGTGAGTGAGTCAAGTGAATTAGCTGTGTGCAGAAAGATAGGCTACAAAACTTTTTCGTGAAGTCATCAAATTCGCGTGGCAGATACGAGGCCCAGTTCGGAAAAACCTGAGGGCGTTTATTAATTTATAGAATGATTCAAGCGTCCTCGGGGTTTTCCGATACTAAATGGGGTACTCGTGAACTTATGTGGTCAAGTAGTGAGGACGAGTCCCTAAAGGGCCTCGTAATGAGGGTTTCGACTTTGAAGGATGTGGTTGTATTAAAACAGCTGCCATCCCCACTTAAAAGGCTAAATGCATGTTGCCATTGCCTTTCTTTTTTAGCCTGAACAGTTTATAGCTGTTGACTGTTCAATCTCGTTTTTGACACGCTTTGCAACGTCAGGTTTTGGAGTGGTCTATCGTTCTGCACACAGCTGTGATATACATTATTGTGATTTGACATTACCCTCTTGCTTTCCAGGGACACAAATCAGCATAAATGCAACTCTGGACCCTAAAAATCTTAATGATAGTAATCCAATTTTTCAGGTATTCCTTGATGGAAACTTCGAAGTCAGCTATGAGCCGAATCTTACCTCATACAAACAACTTGAACGCATTTTCGAATCCCGAGTACTTGATGATGGAGAGCATACACTTTCAATCATCAACCAGGTCAGAACTGCAAAAACTATCTGGCTGGATTCTTTTGCCATTCTCCCATCAGATCCAACAGCTTCAGCTCAGTTCCCATCACCAAGTTCAACATCTACTCATCTCCCAGTCAATACTAGTGCTGACACTCCTTCACCAAAGCAAAGTATGAGTCTTAGTGTTGGAGGCATTGTTGGTGTAGCACTTGGGGTTGTTGGGTTAATTTCAATGTTCACACTAATCTTTTTGTTGTGGAAACGGGAAAAGAAGCAAAATAGACATTTGAAAGCAAGTAAGTATTTTCACCACTAGAGTTACTATTCAAGCCAAATTTATTACTCTGACAGAGGTTCGCCAGCCATTCACAATTGATCCTTACCAGGTCACCACAACATCTGATATACCATATGGTCCTCCACGTTCAACAAAATTGTCTAGTACAATGAGATCAGTAAAGTATATTGAGCAACCTCCTGTATATAGGAAAACATGACTATGAATGAAGCTCATTTCCCTGTCTTGTCTTAGGATACCACCACTGGTTTTTCAAAACAAATATCTCCTATTCAGTTTTGTCTTGTTGGATTTTGTATTTTGTGCCAATCAGTCATCCGACACTCGCTCGTTTTTCACTATGCTACCCCTAATCTAAAGTTTTTCTGATAAGAGGCCGACTTTCGTCCTTACGCAACTCAACTCGCGCAGTAGTCACGAACTTTCCATGTGAACCCTATCCAGTACAACACAGAATGCTCCATTGGATGTAACTCCGCCTCCTCCCCAGAGCTCAGCCGACGCATAGACAAGCAAGAAAAAAAGCATTACCGTTGGGAGTATTGTTGGCATAATATTAGGAATTGTATTTTTGGGTGCGATGCCTGACGTTTTTGTTGTGGAAACGGAATAAAGTACGTCGGTTGAAAGGATACAGGAGTCACGGTTATAGCACTATGTAATATTTTATCAGATGAAGTAACTTGA
>ML179852.1:32509-46320 GCA_004369135.1 Dendrothele bispora CBS 962.96 | reverse complement strand
GGAGAATACCCCGTCGATCTCGAAACTGTGATTCGAACAGCAAATAGTCCTGCCGCTAGGTATAACGGCCATTTTCCTCAGCTATCTCCACATGCTTTGAAAATAGCATCGACTAGAGGTTGGTGAGCTCGTTCGACTGTAGCATTACCTTGTGGATGATAGGCCGTTGACATAACCACTGTACAATTGTATTGCGTCGCTAATAATCGCCGAACTTCAGCTTTGAATTCCGAGCCTCCATCGATCGAAATGATTGGTATGCAGCTGAACCTACAGATCAAATCAGTGTATATGAATTTGGCAACCGACGCAGCATTCAGCGCTTTGAGCAGTTTGGCTTCAGGCCACAAAATATTCGGCTCTACCGCGTGAACAACGTAATTCATCCCTCCTACTCCTTTCAGCATATGGATACAATCCAAATTGAAGTGTCTCAGCAATGGAGACTGCCACGAAACCTCGTAAGGAATATGAGGCAAAGGCTTGATCGACTTCTGACACTCGATACAAGACCGCACAAAATATGACACCGACTGATACATATTAGGCCAATAAAAACGGTCGGCTAAAAAGCGATAAGTAGCATCTCTTCCTCTATGACCAGTCTCGTTATGTGCTTGGGCAAGCAACATTCCTCTACGCTCCATCGACTCAACCACCATTCGTGGCATTTTCCCCGAGTTCTTTTTCGGCGCCATCCACAAACAACTCCCATGAAAGAAAAATCTACTCGCTTTCTTCTGAAACTGCAACTTTTCTTGGTCGGTGGAACACCTCGTTGGCATTTCTCCATCTTCAAAGAACCTTCGCAACTCCTTCCAAAATAGAATTTCTTCTACTTCATCTTTCTTTTTCTTCTCCGCGTCTTTCTTTTCCCCAACGTATGAATCATACTCCGTAAAACAACAAGTCCTCTTTTCCCCTCCAATCCAACATTCTTCTGTCGATTCTCTCAACGTTTTTCGTTCCAGAAACTCGTTCAGCACTCTCCTCTCTTGCGAGGATCTCATACACACCCGAACCAGAAAAGAATTGTTCGAATAAGCAGACAGAGACTCGGAATCTCCCATAGAATAAGAAACGGAATTTTGAATCAAAGGCGTTCCCACCACGGACAACGAAACAGAATCATAAAAAGAAGAATGTTTGACATACAACGAATCAAAGACATACTTCACGCTCGAAGTAAGATTCGCATTTTTGGGAGCAAGTCTCCGGTTCCCATAGACCAAA
Source organism: Dendrothele bispora CBS 962.96 (assembly GCA_004369135.1). Lineage (NCBI taxonomy): Eukaryota > Fungi > Basidiomycota > Agaricomycetes > Agaricales > Dendrothele > Dendrothele bispora. The sequence goes on along the minus strand of ML179852.1, from coordinate 45,087 downwards.
TTGATAAATGCATCAAGAAATTTCTCCTGTTCTTCGGGAGATTCAACCTCTTCACCCGGTGCTCTAGGCCTCCTCGACAATCCATCTTCCACTTTATGAGACTCTGCAGGTACGTGATGCGTTTCAAAATTGAACAGTCTGATCCAGGCTATCCATCGAAGCATCGGAGCGTTCGGAACATCATCCGGGTCTCTAAGCATTTTTGCTAGCGACTGTGCATCATGATCCAACCTAAAATGCAAACCCCAAACTCGATGCCGTAGCTCCTTGAGAGCCCGATACACACCGTACACCTCAGTTTTGGGTTGGCCATAATTTTGTTCCGTTTTGTTGAACGTACACGAACCAAAAATTGCAGGCCTTTTTAACTTTTCACGCACCTGATACACGGCCCATCCCGCTCCAATCCAGGATGAATCGACTCCTACTATCACTAGGTCCTCGTCGTTCTCTCGTTTCTTTGTGACTTTTATCGCTTTCTCGTAGTCGATCTTGATCAAAACCGGCGCTGTCGAAACTTTGTGTTTGAGCACGTCGACTGCTTCCATCGCTTCTATAGATAATTCAAAAATCTTGTCAGCAGACGAACAAAGCAATTGAGTTAGTGGTTTCACAATAATAGCAAACCCTTTGATCCATCTTCGACCGACTCCAGCTGAGCCTAGAAAACCTCGAACCTCCGAAACGTCGTTAGGATACGGCCAATCGATAATCTTCTGGGCCATATGAGGAGACATAGACCATCCTTCAAGCGCTACCACCGATCCAACTATCTTGAGTTTGATTGCCGCTAGAATAGCTTTTAGACCTGACGCCGTAATACCTGCATTGATTAGTGCACCTAGAAGTAGGTCCAAATTGCCTAGATATTCAATGAAAAATTTCCTAGCTTGTTCATAACCTTCTGCTACTTCGTCATTGTATCAAGACTTTCCTCCCTTACAACCATTGTCATCAATAAAGGCTCGCGCGATATGTTTAACATGCTCCAAAGCATGTTCAACACATCTCTGAAATTCCTGTACAGCGTTAGTGTACCCCATTACCAACGTACATTGTTGTTTCGCTCCCAAAGGCGAATGAAAGGCTTGCAAAGGTCTGGATTTCTTGTGTACCCACCTAGCGTCGAAACCCGAAAACAGATCAAATAAACCATACATAGCATACCCGACAAAATCTTCTGCAAAGTCGTTGACATTCGGAGGTAAGGAAGAATCCTGGACTGTAACACCATTCAGTTCTTCGAGGTTAATAACTAAACGTACTCCCTTTTTCTTGGCTACTGCAAACATTGCTGATCGATAGCTCGAAACAGTCGGTTCGAATCTACCTGCTGCCTCTTGTGTTCGTATTTCGCTCTTGACTTCTTCTATGATCACATGCGGTACTCGGATTGGTGGTCGTTGCCACGGTGTATGTTCGATCACCGGTATCTCGTAGTCGGGATAATACTTCGAATCGAAAAAACCCTTCTCGGAAAATTCGAAGGCAAACGCTTTCTCTCGTTTGTGCACTACATAGCAAAGTAAGTCAGTTTCTTCTTCATTCAAGATACCTTCTTCGATATTCCCTAGCATCATTTCCATTCTTTCTAACGTCACCCTTTTTCCGTAAGGAAGCTTTCTCCACGGCATTGGTTTCTTCGGGATGACTAGGGGTTCAGGCGGCGGAATAGTCCGAAATTGTTGAGATTCTGGGTTAGGCATATAAGTAGGGACCGGTCGATACTTCCTATGCACTGGTTTGTATTTCGTTCTCTTCTGTAGTACCGGTTTTTGCGCATCTGTAGCTCTACAGTCCAAATTAGCAGAAAAAGTTCTCCGGACCCAACTGGAGTCCGAACGTTCAAGAAAATTCGAAGGAGCTCGATAGAGTCTCCCAGTCAAAGCAGCATAATCCATCAAAAACTCGTCAAAATGCGAGGGAGGTTGTACCCCTCTCAACGTATCAAAATCACAAAACTCTTCATTTCCCAGCAACGCTTCTAGTGATCTTCCCACTGTAGCAGACAAAGGAGCCGCGTGGAAGACCTTTCGAGACTCCTTTTTCAAAAATCCTCTTCGTCATCCACTTCCTCAATTCTCCAACTGTTATCTCTAACCGTCGAATGAGAACATCCATCAGGTCTACTTCCATGCCCACTGCATGGAGCTCTCCCTATCACTTTCGTGTTACGAGGGTCTCTGGGATCCGTCAATTGCACACAAACTGTGGGTCTCGTACCCGAATATCCTTCTTTATACAGCCACATCTTCAGTCCATTTCCTCTCGAATGCTGAGTTCTCGTAGCATACCACTGCAAAAACGGCTGTCCAATAATAATATCTTGTTTCCCCATGTCATGTCTTGACACAAAGAAATGGTGAGGAAACTCGTGTCCTCCAATGGTAAGCGGTGCGTCTTTAATCACTCCTCTCAACGGCACCGAAGGTCCATGGATCCCCTTGAGGGACCATTCTGTTCCTTCAAAATCCAAAGGCAATTTCGCATCTTCGGGAACTCCAACTGAAAACAAATTTAGTTCCGAACCCGAGTCAATCAAAGCCTTAAGCTTCGTTCCATTGACCATCACATCGACATATCCACACGTCATAGCATAATACTTCTCGTCGAAGTCAACGTTCGTTTCAAAACAACTCCGTGCGTGCGTCTCCGCTTTCCTCGCTTCATACACTTCGGGTGAGTCTATCATTTCATCTACACCTTCCCACTTGGCTTCATTTGTGGACTTCGAGGCGTTACCCCGATTATTGTCCCCATCTTTCTTTACATATTCTCTCCTCGTCCTTGTACTTTCCGCTATCATCTTTTGAAGAATGGGACTTACTCCGATTACCTGATGTAAGGGAAGCGTTACCATAACCCCCATAGCCGTCTTGAATACCGCTCTTGGGTCCACTTGTTCTTGCATATCCGAAGTAAAATGATACTGGGGCGTCGATTGCGATTCTGTAGGCTTAGTTCCATCTTTCATACTTACATCTCCTTTATTCTTGTTCTCCGAAGGTAATGAAGCTTTCCAGCCATCCGATCTATTAATAGGATTAGTAGGAGGAGGAATAGTCGTAGGTTTACCAGCACTCGGCTCATTGAGAGGAGCTTTCGTAGTGTTCGGAGATGGCGACGTGGCTTCTTTTCTCTTAGACTTGTCACCTAAAGGATTGTAACGGTCAGTGTTTTTACCTGATCGCAACGCTGGCGCCGATTCATAGTCATATTCGTGTCCGGCAGTTGCTACCGCGAATACATTACCATCAAGAACAAACTCTTCCCCATATGAAAGTCCGAGATTGTGAGAACAACCCATGAAACCGCTCGAAGTCGAAGCTACCATATGGGGCGGGGTATCTCTGCCTCCAGTCGTATAGTTAACGGCTTTACCTTTTCCCTTAACATCGGTAGATTCAGGTTGGGTGTTTCGCAGGAAGGAGTCGATTCCACCTTTCCACCCGTAAGGAACTCTAGGAAGGTCAGCACCATTACGTTGAGTATACCTGTTGGTTTCTGGATTGAAAGAGATAAGTTTGTCGAGCAACAAACCCGGCGTCTTGTCACATTTCGAAGGGTGCAAAGGATGAGTGCCGACTTCTCCGCACATCATGCACGCTCTGTTAAAAGTCAGAAGTCGTTGGGCATCCGATGGTTTACCTGCCATTCCTGGTTGAATTTGAAGAGAAACCTGAGGAGTCGGTCCTTGTCCTTGATGTAGATTCGACATATTAAGGTTTAGCAATCGCATTTGTTCAGCCAAACCGTTGATAGCACTTTGAGGAACTCCGTAATTAATTCCGTTAGGGTACGTTACCTCTTCTTCCACTTCCGTCGTTTTCGGTTTCGGTGTAGAGGACCTAGAAGCTACTCGGTTAGTCGCATCTTCAAACTTTACCTGTTTCTTTGTCTCATTCTTGACTTTCCACCATTCATAACAGAGATCGTTTGGGTTAAACTTGCGGAATAAAATCTCCATCGAATCTTCTATTTCCGGTGCTTTGTCCGCGTTTCGATTTGCTTCCGGTACCTCGTTCCTGAACCAAGCTTTCCAGCTCGAGGGAATACCTGCGACAAAATAATAGTTAGCCTCTATCTTAGTAATAATTTTAGTCTTGATGAGAGGGGTAGCTAGCTTCAAGAACTGCATTTGATAACTTTCGATGTCCATTTTGTCGTCGAACCGAGATCGCGCCGCGCTTTCTTGACAAAAATCCTTGAGATTTTGAAGAGTCACATCAGGAGGAGCTTCCGAGGCTTTGAACATCTTGAGTAATTTGTTCTTCGCTTTGTCCCACTTCTTATCGGCTTCTTCGATATCGAACTCCGGGATATATTTGATAGCATCTTGGACATCTTCGGACGCGTAGTAATAGATGTAATCGACAAGTTCGTCCTTGTTAGTGATACCAGCAGCCGCACCATGTCGAACTATGGTGTCGAGAAATTGTTTGACGCTCTTTCGATTGAAAACGGGCGCGTTCGGAGTACCCGGTACGGGCATAGGTAATCGAAACAGTTTGAGGAACCGACATTTTGATGGCTCTATGAAGTGCAGTTCTCAGTAAAATAGGGAATAAGAATGGAAAAACCGAGTATATGCTATAAATCCTTTGGAATACCTCTAGCCTCTCTGGGGCAGCCACTAAAGAAGAATGAGTTGTTCCGTGAAGGAACTGAAACTAAGAGGTTGAGGAAACAGCGAACAAAGTATGGGAGAAATAGTGTATGACCAAATAGAAAAGAAAAACACTTCGATCGTAGAGGCAGTCTATCAGTTTCTCCCTTTACAGCAATGACGTTGCCAATCTTAACCGCCCGGCCCAAGGGGACCTCGCCGGGGGGGTTAAGCAGTCTATATGCCGGTTTCAGAGGCCACTGGCAGCACCGGCATCAGGCTAAAATGCTTACAAAGTAAAGGTAAGCATGGCATACTTCGGCATAAGTATTTTTTGTGGCAAATGTGTTTTTTTGTGGCAAATTGAGCATTTTGAGGAAAATCCGATATGGACAAGATGAAATAAAGTTGTCTCGGGTAAGCTGGTGCAGTTTGATCACCTGATCACAGATCTGTTGTCCATTTTTGGATAGATCATAGGGGCTGTGGCTGAAGAGAAAAATGCAAAAAACTCGCCCAGAGCCGGCGATGAAAAGTGAAAAAATTATTTAAGCATGTTTCTAGGGGTAATTTGGGGTGGGGAATTCAAATTTCCAATCAGTTCTTTGATATCTTTAGTGGTTCTTGAGATATGGGTAAATTATTGTGAAAAAAAGCGAAAAATATGTTTTTTTCCCAGGGGGATCCAAATAAAGATCAAAAAAATTACATAAGTAGGTTTATAGGGGTAATTTTGGGTGGGGAGTTTGAATTTCCAATCAAGTTTATGATATCTTGAGTGGTTCTTGAGATATGAGTAAATTATTGTGAAAAAAAGCGAAAAATATGTTTTTTCTCAGGGGGTTCCAATAAGGATCAAAAAAATTACATAAGCAGGCTTATAGGCATAATTTTGGGTGGGGAGTTCGAATCTCCAATCAGTTTTGTGATATCTTTAGTGGTTCTTGAGATATGAGTAAATTATTGTGAAAAAAAGCGAAAAATATGTTTTTCCCAGGGGGTTCCAATAAGGATCAAAAAAATTACATAAGTAGGTTTATAGGAATAATCTTGGGTGGGGAGTTTGAATTTCCAATCATTTACTTGATATTTTGAGTGGTTTTGAAGATATGAGTAAATTGTTGTGAAAGAAAGCCCAAAAATGTTTTTTTCCCAGGGAGATGCAGATAAGGGTCAAAAACATTATATAAAGGGGTTTATAGGCGTGATTTTAGCTGGGGAGTTCGAATTCCCAATCATCTTCTGGATATGTCTGGTGGTTTTGAAGATATGAGTGAAATACTGTCAAACAGATCACAACAATTTTTTTCCCAGGAGGATGCAGATAAGGATCAAAAAAAATTACATAAGTGGGTTTATAGGTGTAATTTAAGGTGGGGAGCTTGAATTTCCAATCAATCCTGTAATAGCTTGGGTAGCTTTGAAGATATGAGTAAAATACTGTCAAAGACAGGACAAGGATGTTTTTCCCAGGAGGATGCAGATAAGGATCACAAAAAATTACATAAGGAGGCACATAGGGATTTTTTGGATGGGGAGTTTGAATTTCTAATCAGTTTTTGGATATCTTTAATAGTTTTGAGGATATGAGTGAGAGAAAGCACAGGAATGTTTTTTCTCAGGGGGATAGAGAAAAGGATCCAAAAATTCATTTAAGCAAGTCCATTTCAGGTGGGCAGTTTGAATTTTCAATAAGTTTCTTGATATCTTTAGTGGTTTTGACGATATGAGTGAATTACTGTGAGAGAAACCCAACAATGTTTTTTCCCAGGATGATGTAGATAAGGATTGAAAAAAAAATCTTGTAAGCAAGTCCATAGAGGTAATCTCAGGTAAGCAGTTTGAATCATTCTTAAAACATGAAATCTGAACCTCCAGCCACTTTTTTGATAACTTTACTTGTTTCTGAGATATTGGTCAATTGTTGTGAAAGTTGGTTTGAGGAGTCCTTTAGGATAGGAAATGTAGATTTCCAACCACTTTTGTGATAGCTTTACTGGTTTCCAAGATATTGGTTGATTAATGTGAAAGAAAAAGAACATAGGTATAATTTAGGCCAGAGGTCACTGATTGTTGTCATCATTCCATTGACAGGTGTTGACATATTTTTCTATCTGTGCTCACTAACATGTACTTTCCCTTGAGGGAATGTACCCCTTGAAAAATTAAGGAAGAATCATCATTGTTGGGAGATCCAAAATTTTTGGTGAGTCTGGTTACTGCTTGTTGTTAGGATCATGTACCATTCTGTTAGAACTTGAAATTTTCTGATGATGGTCATTATAGAAATGTGGGTATGACCAAAAGTTTAAACAAAGTTCATTGCATAAACCTACCATCTGAGAGCACAACCTGAAATGTGGTTAGAAACTATGTTCCCACTCCATATGTTCTGTAAATTGAATACATGAGTATAGGTGAGAAATGTTGAACTTTGTTCTATTCCTTTCTTTTACTTACTTTACATTATGCACAGCTTTTTCCCATATATGTAGTATATGATCTATGGCTATGAGCACATGATACAAATGGTCTGTGCACACTCTTTTGTAGTATATAAGGACAGTAGTTACCTGCCTTAATACTCAGTTCATTTCTTCTCAGAAATAGTCGCCTTAAGCCCTCTAAGCTTTCTACTAACAAGTCTAGCTTTCGTCCCCAGGTATGTCTCAGGTCATACTCTCCTTCTAGCAGGATGCACCCTCGACAGGTTATGGGCCCCGAGCCCTTGATCTCTGGATACCTGGATGCTTGATCCACGTTGCGCGTTTTATCCGCTGCATATTGGATCGCATACCTAGTTTAGACTCTCCGTTCTGCTGCACTACTTCGTGTACTGCGCGAACGTTATCCGTTTTACTACACTACTTCGTGTACTGTGGTGAACGTTGATATTGGGTCGATGTCACCGTTGAGTGGCGCCCTTGCGGCTGCCTTTTATTATTCTCTTTACAGTGTAGGACTAACGCTGACGGTTTGACTCCCCAGATCTTTTACATTTTACGATTAAAAATGTCTTCTGCTCTTGTAAACTGTGTCCCCGTTCTCACTGGTGCCAACTGGATCGAATGGTCCGACGCCATTAAGGCGTTTCTCATGTCTCAGGGTGTCTGGTACGTCATGGAAGACTCACCTCCCGCCGCCACCGACGCTGCAGCTACCAAAACCTGGCGCGATGACAAATATAAAGCCATGGGTAATATCTTGCTGCGCGTCTCTCCCCAGATTCGCTCCACTATTCAGGACGCGACTGGAGCCAAGGAGATGTACGACGTCCTCAAGGGACAGTACGGTAAGCCGGGAATCGCTGCAGTCTTTACCGACTTTAAACGTGCCATCGATTACCACATCCCTAACGACAAACATCCCGCCGCCGCCATCGATAACATTATTATGTTTTTTACTCGAATTGCCGCTAACAGCCCGTTTACTGGTACCACCACTACTAGTATGGCCGTCCCCAAGTTCATTCAGGCGATGCTGATTGTCAGTAAGCTCCCTGATCGGTACTCCTATGTCGTCCAGACCGTCGCTCAGACGCCAATGGACGAAATCGTCACCAAGCTAACGCCGGAGCGTATCCGCGAAGCCGCTGTCCATGCCTGGGAAGGCCGGAGCAAGCGCAACGACGGTAACACCGGCAAGAGTGCCAACAAACTCTCGGCTGTGAAGCGCAAGGATGGTGATCCTGACTTCAAGTCGCAGCAGAAGCGCCAGAATACCGGCGCTGAGCAGCAGACTAAGCAGGATGGAGATGGGAAGAAGAAGCGTCAGCGCGGCAAGCGCTCTGGCAAGGGTAAGGAGAAGGCCAATTCGGCCGATGATCAGGGTGAGTGCTCCCATATAGCCGCCCCCACCATCGTCATGGACCCGGCTGCACTTGATGTGCGCCGTCCTTTCTTCTCTCCGGCTCCCAAGCCCTTCGACGCTTTCTTCACCTCTACCAAGAGATCTATCGACTTGGTTCGGGACATCGGCTTGGAGCCGACCTGTGAACGAGTTCGTGCCCTCGAGGATGTCGTCATGTCTGACGCTCCAGTAGCCTCTGGCTCTCGATCCTTGGCGGATCGATTGGGAGAAGAAGACTACAATGCTGTGTCCTTGGGCTCCGATGACGAAGATGATGAGTTCGTCTCTTTTTCTCTACCCTTAAACAGTGGCACTAATGCGCGTTTTTCCGCTGCAGGTGAATGGAGTATTACTAGTCCCTATGTAGCTACACCCACTGTACTTTTACCTGAATCAAACATATGTGCGCACCGTTCTGCTGCCAAGTGTGATAAGTGTAAAGGTTTTGAGAAAATGTTAGAAGACTTCTTTAAGTCTAATTGGCTACTCGACTCTGGTGCTTCTGCACATTTTAGTAACGATAAAGCCGATTTTACCGAACTCCAAGACATCGATCCTATACCGGTGAAAACTGCAAATGGCCTGACTCATATCACGGCCCGAGGATCTGTCCGTCTTAGTCAAGGATCGAATATATATACGATTGAACCTGTATTCTACATCCCTGACCTTAATCAGCGACTTCTGTCGCTTGGTACCTTTTTATGTGACAACTTAAATGTGCGCGGTAATTCGCAACATATTCAGTTGACGAGCAAAACCGGTCAAAGATTTTTATCTTTTACCAAACGTCATCCGGCGGAAACATTATATTTCCTGCCACATACACAGCATGATGTCGCTGAAATAGCAGACACTTGCATTTACCATCTCGATTACGAGACAATGCATCGCCGATTAGGCCACCCTTTGCGCGACGTTCTTCTTAATGCGCCTAAGCATACCACTGGCTTCCCTAAGATTGAGATTCCTCGTGATACTCCTCTTTGCCGTGGTTGTGCCGAAGGGAAGTTACCATTACGAGCATTCCCACCAAGCCTAAGATGTGCTACACGTCCCTTCGAGCTTATCCATTCGGACTTGAAGGAATTTCCCGTGCTATCTTATCACAAATATAAGTATGCTATTGTCTTTTTAGATGACTGCAAATCGCACGCGTGGATAACCTTCTTGCGCACTAAAGCTGCTGCACTCACCGCGACTAAGCATTTCATTGCTATGGTCGAGACTCAGTTTAAAACAAAAATCGAAAGATGGATGTCTGACGTCGGTGGTGAATATATGTCCGATGCCTTTGTCAACTTGATGAAGGAAAAGGGTATTGATATCCTTAAAAGTGCACCGTACACACCCCAACAAAATGGGCGAGCGGAACGATTCATGCGTACTATGATGGATAAAGCCGAAGCTATGCGGCTATTTGCTTGCATACCGGACTCGTGGTTTGAATTCTCGGTAGAACATGCCGTCCATATCTATAACCGGACACCTCTGCGTCGCCTTAAATGGCAGACTCCCCATGAGGGAATTAAGGGGGAGGTTCCTCGTATTGACCATTTACGTGTCTTTGGCTGTGGTGCATATGTACATATCCCGAGCTAACATACAAAAGAACAAACTCGCTCCTAAATCAGAATATATGGTGTATCTGGGCGTAGCTACTGGTGGACATGGCAACCACTTTATGTGTCTACCTAACAATGTTATTTTACATTGGCTCACGCTATATTCGAGGAGACAGTCTTGCGCTGGACTACCGTGACTGCGAACAAGCCCGAAATTTCGCAAATTCCTGGAGGCATGTGACATGTGACAAGCGAATCAAACGAAATGGTACAGTATTAGATACAGAAGCGAACCCATAAGCGAAATATTTTCTATAAATTTAGTTTTTTCTGGCCAAATTTTAATATTTTTACAAAAGTCTTTTTTCGATCTTATTTTTAACAATGAGCTCTTTCAGTTAAAAAAAAAGAATTATGCAATTTGGTTTGTATTTGAGCCTGCATTTGTCTGTACATTTTTATTAGCCAAAATGAGCAAAAAACCCATAAGCGAAAAAAGCTCTTCTCGGCCACCTGTACATTTTGGTGTCTTGAGGTGGTCATTTTTGAGCTCAGAGACTATAAAAAACCCCCACATACACAAGAATAGCAAAGGAGAATCCAGGTAATTACAACAGTGCTTATGATGCAGTTTTGTACCACTTTTTGTGCAGAAATGGTAATTTTATAATTCTGAGCTATATTGATAATACCAGCCTTTGAAATTTTATATTGAGGACCTATGCTATACATATTCTGGTTCTGTATTGACAGATTTCATGATAGAGCCCGGTGATATTGTCTTTTTTGCTTATGGGTCATTTTTCGCTAAGGGGTTTGCATCAGTAAAATAACAAGTTTTTGGAGGCTATAGAAGTATAGTAAGTATAGATGAACAAAATCTCTATACTTTCCATACCAACCATACATGTCTGGAAGATTTTGAGGTTGTATATGTCGGGAACGATCACTCTCAATGACGGCGCCACTCAAGTCACACAAGACAAGACAAGAAAAAGAGGAAAGATAGATAGAAGTATAGAGGAAAGTAGTTGAGTGAGCTGACTAGGCTCGATACAGCGTAGGTGATCGTACGGTGTAGAGACAAAGTGAACGGACTGGGGAACTACTTACAATGTCTATGAGTACTTATACTGTAGAGAACAAAGGATATGGAAGACAAGGTATCACGGAGACGAAGTATTGATGGAAAAGGCTGTGGGTTGTCTGATGGAAGGGAACAAAGGAAAGAACAAGGTAACTGATGGGAGAAGCAGATGTGGTAACCGAGGTGACTTCTGCTTCTATCTTCTGATCTGAACAGCCTTGACTCCAGGCTTCTGTGATGATGGTGCGATGGTGAAGTAGTACTGTGTCTGGGGTCTCGATGGAGGAAAAAGGATTGATACGGTTCGTGACATTACCCCTTCTTTAGGACGTGCTTGCGCCTGGAGCACTGGTGTAGAGTCCCAGATGTCAGCCATCGTCAGGCCAAGTGGATGTAGTCTTGAGTTAGCGTAGTCAAAGGATCGGATTTTGTATGCTTCTGGATGGTCTTCGTGAAATTTTGCAATGAGGTCTGTTACTCCACGTAGTCCAGATGCTGGTTCCCAGGAGTTTTCCGAGTCTGGATAGTCGAGCCATTTGACTAGGTACTGGACTCCGCGTCAGTTTTCGTCGGGCGTGAGTCTAGTATGGCCTCAACGTCGTACTCCTCGTCCTCAGGCATAGCTCTGCTGGGGTGCCCGTGAAGTTTGGGCCATGAGCTTCAGTTTCGGTAAACTCCACAAGTAGCGATGCATGAAACTGGGTGAATACGCCATGATGATGGAAGTTTCAGTCGATAGTTCACTGGGCCTATTACTTCAGTGATTTTGAATGGGCCGTGGTGACGATTTGATAACTTAGCTTTAGGCCTTGTGGTTTTCAGATTCTTTCCATCCAATAACACTTTATCACCAACTTTGAACTTCTTGCCCTGCTTTAGGTGGTCTCCATGTTGTCGTTTCATCAATTCTGCCGCTGTGTTCAGACTAGCCTTCAACTTCTCTGAGAGCATCCAGCGCTTTGAGTCGTTCTTCCACACTCGGGACGTTAGAGGTTGGATTAACGGAAGGGAATAAACGGGGTAGGTATCCATGTAACAACTCGAATGGTGATTTTCCTGTGGCAGAGTGTACTTGGGTGTTATGACAGAACTCGGCATATGGAAGGTACCTCACCCAGTCATTTTGACGGTAGTCACAAAATACTCGCAGATATTGTTCCAGCTCTTGGTTATATCTCTCCGTTTCTCCGTCAGTTTGCGGGTGGTAGGCTGTGCTTAATGCCGAAGTGATTCCTAGTTTGTCATGGACGCCTCTCATCACCTTGCTCACAAACTGTGGTCCACGGTCAGATATCATTTTTATCCCATAGACCATATCTTCTCCATGTGTTGTTGATCAGGATGTCCACTGTACCATTGCTGTCAATGTCCTTCCGACAAGGTGTCACGACCACTGTCTATGTGAGTCTATCCACCACGGCGTGTATTGCATTGTACCCATCAACTTCAGGTAGGTCAGTGATGAAGTCAT
>ML179852.1:5463-27792 GCA_004369135.1 Dendrothele bispora CBS 962.96 | reverse complement strand
CAAACGAATTGAAGGAAATGGGACAGTATCTCATCTCGTCCATATCGGATTTTACTCAAAATGCTCAATTTGCCCACAAAAAAACACATTTGCCACAAAAAATACTTATGCCGAAGTATGCCATGCTCACCTTTACTTTGTAAGCATTTTAGCCTGATGCCGGTGCTGCCAGTGGCCTCTGAAACCGGCATATAGACCGCTTAACCCCCCCGGCGAGGTCCCCTTGGTAATTGCAAACGCCGATGCGGAATAATCCCCTGTACATTTGGAAATGTATTACAGTATCGGCTGCGTAGGGAAGAAACAAATTTCAGAATCTACAAAGTTAATATGGTAATTAGTGGGGGCCTTTTTCCTTTCACAAACCGAGGACAGATCTAGAAAAAGTAATGAGTCGTGAAACACATGAAAGAAGAACTAAAAAGGAACTTACTTCTTGACCTTGCAACCCTTGTGGTGGTATCGATTGCCGCCATTACCGAGAGGGGGGCAAGGCTTAACAGGCAAGGGATGGACGAAACGAGTAGGAGCCGACAAAGGAGTCAAAGTCGGTTGAACAAGCGAGTTGGTTCGAGCTCCTGCCAAAATAGCAGAAGAAGAAGCCAATGCGGGTGGGGGATTGGCCGAAATAGGGATTGGAGCACTATCGAAAACAGAGGACAAGTTAGGGTTAATAATGAATTATAAGTAAAAAGATAGAATGGACGCACGGAGTAGACCTCAGGAAGGTCTCAAGCCCAGGAACCTCATCACTAGCATAACGCAAGATTTGCAAGATGATCCCGTCTTGCTCATTGACGAAACCAGTCACCGCTCGAGAAGAGTTGAATGACTGGTTGAGGAAAGTGATAAGCGAGTCATATGCCATACCCACAGCCTTGAAGCGATCTTGGATAACTCCGAGGTCGTCATGGAGTACGGAATAGTGGGCAGCGCTCATGGCACTGCCAAGGACTCGAGCATGGTTGATAATTTCAACCTCAATGCGAGTAAGGTTGCCACGGAGGTTTTTGGATAGCAACTTTCGAGATCAACTGGAGATCCTTACGATCAGTAGCGATCACTTGATTCAAGGCATCTATGAATAAAAAGTGAAAGTTAAAAACACAGATCTGTATAGGAGAGGATAAATAAAGGAGGAACTCACGATTAGCAGTCGACAAGTTGTGGACTTCACCCTCAACTCTCAAGCGAAGTCTAAAGTAAAAAAGAATGAATGAGATATAGAAGATAAACGGAAATAGAACAACACACCCATCGTAGTCTTGCTTCAACTTGTCGAATTTGCCGATCAAAGCGCGTTCACACGCTCGCGCCTGTTTGAGTTCGGTCGAACCAGGGTCAGTTCGTGGACGAGATTCCATCGAACGATCCAGGTTCGCAGGACAATCACTAAATAAGGACACGTGAGTATCAAGCAGTAAATAGGATCAACGGATAAACGAACCTTGAACCTTGGACCAACACGGAAGTTTGGAGAATCAGACTTCTGTGGGGTCGACAGATGTCCACATCCACTCGCACAGACAGGGAGGACTGAGTTAATAGGAGTAGAGCTTGCCATAGCATAGAAAGAGATATTGGGGAATTTCTGACCATTTCGCGTCGAGTTTTTCACTACCTCCAACATGCATAAGATGAATGCAGTCGCAATAAGCAACGACACGGAGTTTGAAAAAAACTCAATAGTAACCAATGAACATAAACGCGGAGTTCATGGAAATCAATAGCAGTGATCCATGGAAAACGGAGGTAGGAAATCATCGAATGTTGATTTAATTAAAGTGGAACAGCAAATCTTTTTAGGAACAAGGACAATAGAAGATTGGTGCAGTTTGAGAAACTAAGAGGGTAAAAATTCTTTTCGCAGTCACAGTTGAACAAAGACTGACATTCCAAGAACAACGCCAGATCTTCGAGGGCTCAGATCTAAAAGAGGGAGTACTGTTACAAGCTGATTAATTACAAGTCATTAACGCCACCTGGATAAAGCCGATCAGCTGAAATACGTGTAAGTACCTTAAATTAGACCATAAGGGTCTGCCGAGATGCCACGACAACATCCGATGACTCAATTTATATGCCGGATGGACACCTAATTGGTATTCATCTAGTAAATTGTAACCCAGCCAGCCAAATAAACACGTCGACTTTCTGGTACCATAAATTACTCATTTTTCTTTACTATTTAGTTGTACTTATTTTCTTGTTCACTAACTATAAAAACCTCTAGCAAGCGAACTTAACATTAGTTCACTATTTTGTACTTAACCGCCTAAGTACAACGTAGCTTTACAAGATCCATTGTATTTTCAATAGCTTAAGCTGAATATCATTGAAGTTCACGCGATTTTACACTCTTAAGTCCTAAGAATCAACATCTTCAAGTCAAATCACCTTTTTATCGCTTAGACACTCGTGTGACAAACGACTGCTCAACGGTCTCCAAACCTTGGAATCTAAGTATAACAAAGTCGGAATACTTATATAAGTTTATTTGCAATACACTTAATAAACTACACTACGTATACTAACCGGTTCCTAACAGGTCTCCACAAACTTGTTCTTCGCTATTTATTTGAGTTTCTACAAATTGTGGCACCATGTGATATAAAAACAACCTTGAGGGTCCAATTTTGAGGCCTCATTCCCTGAATCGCTCTTTGGACTTAGAGAATTGAATAGGCTCATGAAAGAGCCATGCAGCTCAGTGCGCATACATTTAAACTTTCAAACGAGCCCGAGTTTGAGGGGATCAAGCCAGTGGTTGAGGAGAAAAGTGTTGTGGACCATTTGATTGCGTGTCCCATTATGTGATAATGTGCAGTAGACATATGATTGGAAATTTACAGGACTGTAATCTGAGTTTTCAATGGATTATAGCTACCTACATGCTATAACAGGATCAATATGGAGTAACTATGGAGCAACAATCATATCCAGAACCACCACTCCAGATGAAAAGCCTAAGCAAATCCTGGAACTTGAACATGAGAATGCCAAAACATGGCCATAGTAAGGGGGAATCCAGCAATCTTGGTGGAGGCCCAGTAACCATTTATCATCATGGGAAGGGATCAAGGAAAAATTAGTCAAGGGAGAAAAAACACCAGAGTGTTGTAATGCAGAGTCTGTGTAATCTGATCCAGGGATAAAGTCTATAGAAGACTTAGTTTTTGCATTCCAGATTAGGACTGTGTTGTCAATTGAAGCAGAGACAACTCTGCTACCATCCTGGGAGAATGCAACAGATCTCACCCAAGTTGTGTGACCCTGCAGCTCAAACACTATCTCTCCTTTCTCTGCATTCCAGATTCTGACTGTCTTATCAGCTGAACCAGAGACAATTCTGCTGTTATCCTGGGAGAATGCAACAGATGTCACCTTTCGTGTGTGACCCTGCAGCTCAAATTCCATTTCTCCTTTCACTACATTCCAGATTCTGACTGCATTGTCATTTGAACCAGAGACAACTCTGTTACCATCCTGGGAGAATTCAACAGATTCCACCCAATCTGTGTGACCCTGCAGCTCAAACATCATCTCTCCTTTCACTGCATTCCAGATTCTGACTGTCTTATCAGCTGAACCAGAGACAATTCTGCTGTTATCCTGGGAGAATGCAACAGATGTCACCTTTCGTGTGTGACCCCGCAGCTCAAATTCCATTTCTCCTTTCACTACATTCCAGATTCTGACTGCATTGTCATCTGAACCAGAGACAACTTTGTTACCATCCCAAGAGAATCCAACAGACCATGCAGGATTTATGTGTCTCTTTAGCTCAAACTTCATCCCTTCTATTGGTGCATTCCAGATTCTGACTGTGTTGTCACCTGAACCAGAGACAATTCTGCTCTCATCTTGAGAGAGTCCAACAGAAAACACTGAATCTGTGTGACCCTTCAGCTCAAACTCCATTTCTCCTTTCTCTGCATTCCAGATTCTGACTGTCTTGTCTTCTGAACCAGAGACAACTCTTCTGCCATTCTGGGAGAATGCAACAGAATACACCCAACGTGTGTGACCCTGCATCACAAACTCCATCTCTCCTTTCACTACATTCCAGATTCTGACTGTCTCATCATTTGAACCAGAGACAACTCTTCTGCCATCCTGGGAGAATGCAACAGAATTCACTGAACCTGTGTGACCCTTCAACTCAAACTCCATATTTCCTGTCTCTGCATTCCAGATTTTGACTGTCTTGTCATCTGAACCAGAGACAACTCTGTTGCCATCCTGGGAAAATGCAACAGAACGCACCCAACCAGTATGCACCCAACCAGGATTCATCCAATCTGTGTCATTCTTCAGCTCCAACTTTAGCTTTCCTGTTTTTGCATTCCAGATTTTGACTGTTCCATCACGTGAACCAGAGACAACTCTGCTACCATCCTGACAGAATGCAACAGATCGCACCCAGTTTGTATGACCCTTCAGCTCCAACTTCATCTCTCCTGTCATTACATCCCATATTCGGACTGTGTTGTCATTTGAACCAGAGACAACTCTACTGCCATCATGAGAGAATGCAACAGATCTTACTGAACCTGTATGACCCTTCAGCTTCAACTCCAGCTCTCCTGTCATTGCATCCCAGATTTGGACTATATGATCATCTGAACCAGCAACAACTCTTCTGTCATCCTGGGAGAATGCAACAGAGCCTGCTGCATGATGAGTGCTCATAATGAGCTCTGTTGGACCCCATGAGTTAAATAGTCCTAGAGAGATTTTAGGCACTTGATCAATTTTCTCTGCATAGATTTTGCGTATCAAGGAATCTTTTGGAATCCAAACTTGTGCAGACTGGTAGATTTCCATGCAGTAGTCCTTGATGACTTCAAAGTTATTTCGCAGAAGTTGACAAGCATCATCAAGTAAATGTTGATGATCCTTGTGATCAGTTTGCTTGGAAAACTGGCAGTTGAAAACTAGTTAAAAATAATTCTATTACATTGCTAAAAAGAAAAGCTTACCAATGGAGCATTCTTCATGGTTAAGAGAGAATTGACACCAGTTCTCAGTTCACCCAGTATACTGAGACACTCTATCCAGTGCAGAAGATGTTCCCTCAAGAAATCATCAAGAGCATCCATAAG
Organism: Dendrothele bispora CBS 962.96; assembly: GCA_004369135.1. Classification (NCBI taxonomy): domain Eukaryota; kingdom Fungi; phylum Basidiomycota; class Agaricomycetes; order Agaricales; genus Dendrothele; species Dendrothele bispora. The sequence continues at coordinate 22,687 of ML179852.1, read as the reverse complement.
ACCACTGGTTGGTACTTCTATCTCTGTTAAATGAGATGCCCAAAAGATGCATGCATATTTTAGTGATGCAGAAATTTTGGAAACATTGTCTGGCAAGTTCCTCCTCCCTCTGCGTGAGACTGTGAAATCTTTAGGGATTTCACCTATATTGTGTCTGAGTTCCTTATTCAAGTGCTGCAAGCATCTGAGTGCAAGCATTTCATGAGACTCTGAGTGGTCCAGAGCAGCAAAGTCAGGAGGTAAGAAGGGAGAACATCTCTTGGAATCTTTTATAAAGTCAGGGAAGGAAGCATGGAATGGGGTGACTGCAGCATCCTTGTCTGTGGGGACATAGATTACAGATGTGAGCAGTGACAGATATCGCTCTACAATGTCTACATCCCTGGGCCCAGAAGCTGGCCTAGAAGCTGGCCTAGAAGCTAGCCTAGAAGCTGGCCGCCATAGATCCGCAATGTCCTTGAGTGGCAATGGATTCTGCAGGAACACAACAATAGACACCAGCTCTCTCATAAGGTGAATTTCCTGCTTATTACGCTCCCGACAGGCTATTTCCAGAATATTCCCATAAAGTTGATCAATACTAGCTTCTCCTTGTTCGAAACCTTCTCTAATCAAGTCAGAGAGGCGAGATTCGTAAAATATGCTATCAACATAGCGCACAACAGTTGCAGCATAAATAAAAAGAATGCCTGAGCGATCGCAAAGAGAAGTGAATTCATCCTGCGGAGGCCATGCCAAAGAAATACTGCGTTTCACCCTTATTTCCTCCAAGGATTTTTTGAGGTATCTTCTAATATCCCCCCTGACCACATCCTTCTCTACTTCATGCAATTCGAAAGTCTCCTCTTGGCGAAGAGCCGTCCGAATCAAGTCCTCGTCTCGGCTAGCAATGAAGAACTTGAGAGGGATGTCAAATTTCGGGCTAATAATAGCATGAAGCAGAGAATACACATGATCTAGGTCAGTGCATTCATCAAGTGCATCGATGACAACGGTCTTGCAGGCTTTGATGCCCTGCCTGCTCATAGGATCACAAATGAGCTTTCGCATTTTGTCTTTTGGATCCAGATACGTCGGACTCGCTAGATAGTCATCATCCTTAATGGCTTCGACAATTTTTGCCTTGGCGACGGGCGAAGTGAGAGCGAGCGCGTATGCGATGGCAGGAATGATGAGATTCGCATTGCTGGTGTCCGCATCCACTCGAGAGCAAAACACACTTGCACCGAGCATCTGTTTCTTGTCTAAAATCTCGCATAGGGTGTGGGAGATCGTCGACTTTCCGGTTCCAGCCATCCCTCTAAGCCAGTACACTTTTTTCTCAGCACTCTCATTCAAGGCCCAAGCCTCCAATTTCTCGAGGAGCTTGACGCGTGTCCCAGGCAGGCATCCAGTGGGATTCCCGTGAGGCTCAGAGGACCGACGGTCTTTGTATGATTTCGTTTTGGAACGAAGTCTATCGATAGTAGCAGCTGCAAATATGTGAGCTTCACAGCACAATGTCAATGGAAGAACATATCTCACTCGATTCCAGGAGCTGTGGATGTGCTGTATAAGCTTCGAATATAACTGTGTTACAAAATAACAACAGACCTTGAGGATATCCGTCACGTTTCTATCAATATTTAACTGCGTGTCGATCTATGGACGACCCATTATACGGAGTAAGTATGCATATAATCTGAAGGACTGACCTGAAAAACATCACATAAAATACTCATAGTCTGAAAAATCTTCCTAATCTTGTCCGCATCCTTTGTGCTCTCCGCCGTACGTTTCCATAACGGATGATTGTGCAAGTCCTGGACCGCCTCCATTTGAGTGATAATAGCCCTGTAGAAGATTTACGAAAGTTGGAATACGGTAAAATAACGAATAGAGCTAACGCACTGGCAGAACGTGTCAATCCTTTGTTGCAGTACATTCATCGAGCCGGCTTCCTTATACTTCTTCACAATTAAGAGAATAGCATTCAACTTGACTTCGAGGTCTTTGAATTCCTCCGCATTTGTTTTGACTCGCTATAAGTCAAGGAAGATGTGAATATTAATGAGAAATAATATTACTGTAGGGTATCTCTAGACGCACGTCATAAACCTTGTCAATCGTAAGAAAAACCCCGGCAGCAGTCTTCAAGGGCAAGAACATGTCCGAGCAGTCATAAAGACCCTCCACAACTTGGGTAAGGCCAGCGTGGGCGGTACTGCCTCCTTCTTTGATTCGCTGGCTGATGGTGGGTGGACCCGTCCGTGGGTCCAGCCCAACTATCGCAGAGTAATCATTCTGCGAGCTGGGTGCTGCTAGTGTGGTTTGAGAAGGGGAGTGACTATGCCCCATCCCTTGGCCAGGAACACTTGGCATCGGCTGAGGGCTGGGCACTGGTGGGATGTTTGACGCTGACTGAGAGCCAGTGATTGATGGTGCAAGTTGAGAAGATGAGCCACTGTGCCCTATCTCTTGGATAGGAACGTTTGACGTTGACTGAGAGCCACGTGGTGCAGGTTGAGGAGAAGGTGAGCGACTGCGCATTTTGTCTTTGACGGAGTCTTTCAGATGTAAGAGATTTTGTCGAAATGGCATATGGACGAAGTATGGGCGGCGGAAGAACTTTGGTAGGAGATGGAGACGAATAAACAAGGTGACTGCACGATAGCACTCACACAGCGCTAACCAATGGCCGTACGCCTTGATAAATGTCATCTGATCCATTTGTACAAGACTACAAGTTGAAGTTGACGTCTCTAATGCTGCTCTAATCGTCATTGCGCGCATGAGTCCTTCAAAGCTTGCCTTTCTGTCATTGCACTGCTACCTCGATACTGCTTCTGGTCGCTCAATGTATGTTGTGCAGCAGTCATGTCGTTAATGCCTTCACGTCTTTCTCCTCGTGTTCTCTTCACCTTTACTCGCATTGGCAAGGAGTCTGTGTCTTCCTCCGAATTAGCTGATCTTCTGTTATTAGGCTGGAAACTTAAACTCCCTCAAATTCGACTCTTGCCCGTCAGGCGCATGCCAGCTCATTCCGCTGTATTAGTCTGCGACATGATGATAGTAATTTTTATCTGGTTCCTTGACTGTCCTCAACGACAAGGACGCTGGCGAGTTGTCTTACTTTCCATTTCTAATGCTCGAATCAACCGCCCTGTGTAACAGTTTGATGTCGACTCACTAGTCTGATACCAAAGGGACTGACTCGAGTCTAAATGCTCAGTGAATCATTTATTATGCATTTGGGTCTCTACGGACTCTTTAATTTGTTTCTGGCTGTCCAGCCCTTCACATGTATGACAACAAAACTCATTTCTAGATGCGAGCACACTTGACCCCGTGAATAATCGATGATCATTCAAATAGCAAAGACGAATCAACCCAACCTACCGTTCGTCCATCGACTTCAACACAAACATCCCGGAACCGTACGACAACCGAAGATTCTATTTGCTGTGATGGCGACGAATCAGGAGATGTGGAAGAGGAATGAGAGATGCTTTTCATGGTATTCGGAATGGTGAAAGTGGAGGCCGGCGACTACCTGTCCTGTGCGTATGCTTGTTGGTTTTAGCTATACTCGGAGCTAACTACGTTTGTGACGTTCAGCTCCTACGGGCGAGATAGGACGAGAAAGCATGCAAATTCGGACCAGAGCTTTACGGGAAGAAAGGAACGAACTGCCCCGTGTGTTCGGATAAGTTCCAAGGGAAAACTAGTAACGGATGTCTCGTTGGCAACGTTGGAACAATATCTGGCTCCAGAAAATGTACTTGACATATTTCTCTCTGAGCTTTTTTCTCGTGGCTCACTTTTTCTGTCCTTCTATCCTCAGCACAGTTTCCAGCTCGTACCATCAGTGCTCTAGGAGTTTTGTTCCAGACATTGTTTTGCATGTTTGCCTCGTCTTTCATCAACCAAACAGTATCACGCCGTACTCCACACGTGCTTATGAAAAGAACTGGCTAAAATAATGGCTTCAAACTGGCTGGACTTCATTTCGGTAGTCGACAGGTGCGTTTTCGTTGTATATAAGGCTTGGTCGTGTTGCTAATCTTTTTCGCCTACTCGATCTCAAAGCTTGTATGTCTCCACTGTCCTGTGTTCAATCTCGACCGTGGTGCTCATTAGCTCTCGAAGACCTCTCCCGAGTAACCATGGCTGATAAAGTCACGTTTTACTGCTGTGACACTAGGCAAAGGGCTCTACCTAAGCTCGTCAATACCATGCCGTTTCGCTCTCTGTCGACTTATGTGGATGACTTCAGCTTTCGTCTATCCCAGTAGTTTCGTCGGCTCACCTTACCTAATCTCGAAATCCTTCAGCTATCTGGGTTAAACATCGAGACTATCACCCTAATAGCCGTTTCACCATTGAGGATCTTCCTTCGTTCATATTATGCTCATCTTGTGCTACCAGAACTTCGAGTTTTTCAAAACTGGCAGACTACGGCAAAGATGTCATTGCCATTCTTCGGTCTCTTCCTATGTTATCCAAATTGACGATCCACGAGCTTCATTAGGAGGATTATGGCAAAAACGCGGCAATTACGGATGTTTTCTTGAAGCATCTTACTGTTGATCATGGAAAGCGCGGCATCGAACAATCCTTCCTGAGTCGTCTCGAGGATTTGGACTTGAGAATACATGCTCCGTTCGCCACGGAAAAGCTCGTTGATATGACACAATCCCGCTGGATCCCTTACCAAAAAACTCTGACCGACTCGGGATGGTCAGTCTGCTCTCGTTTAACTTTATGATCCTTCACAGACGGGAAGCAGTCAACGTTCCAATTGCAGGCTTACAGATGCTAGATACTTTGGGAGCCGATGGTTTGGAATATAACTTGACGGTAGAGGCTTTGGCAGATGAGGAACCCATCATGTACGGCGAGCCTGATTACAGCAATGACACCGAATTTTCTGTTTGAAAGATCGAGGTTCGTCTCCTTTCTCACTGCTTTTCATGTTTTGCGTTATAGAGTTCTTACTTTTCCCTTCCTTCAAAATTGCTATTTAGATAGACGCAGTAGCAGCAGTGAAATATCTTCAATTCAAATACATTGGTCAAAAACACACCTGTCCCCGATTATGTCGACGAGGCCATGTTCCGCACCAAAAGAAGCTCCTTCGAAAAACAGATCTCTCCTTCCTTCTCCACGATCTCAGCACACGAGCTTCTAGCCCATTCAACAAGAGTAACAATTTTTTGACTGTTGTTTCCCACTTGTCATCCATGTCCTCTTGTCCGACCCTCTTGGACAGAGAGGCCAACATATTTTTTAAGAAGGGCTATTGAATATTCGTTACGACCGTGGATCTTTGAAAGACCTACTCCGCGCGAAAAGTCCGGGATGCGTGAGTGGTCGAGGCGAAATACATATATTGTTAGCACCGAGCATCAGAGGGAACACACCCAAAGGTCCCAGACCTAGACTCACCCACAATCCCCGTAGTCATCTGTACAAACCGTACCCCAAACAGACAAAAAACTCAGATTGTTCCCAACTGTATACAATAATCCGCTCCTTCGCTATACTCAGTGAAGAAGTAAATCTCGCAATTGAGCACTAAGGATATCGGATGATACCCAGCCCCACCCTTTCCATCTTCACCATCTGGGAGTTGATTGGATTATTGGCATGAGGCGTGGCAGTGAGTGCACCGGAACTCGTCCGCAGTATACCACAAGAGAAGGTTAGGACGTTGTTTGAGGAGGTTTACTTGGGACGCAACGGACGTGTCGTTCATGCACGTTCTAAAAATGAAAACGCAACATTGAGAATGAAGTATAGACGAGGAAGTTGGTCGGTCATTGCTGACGTACCCTCTTATGTCGTACACAATATATAAACCAGCTTCTTGCATAGCGTCCAAAATTTGATTAAGCACGGTTTCGTTGTCAAAGGGCAGAACAGGATGGATCTGGTCTTGGCGATGAGTCCTCGGGCTGGCGCTTATAGAAAGGACAAAAGCAGACGTACGATAGAGAACCTGAAAGAAAGAGCGATCACATTGAGCTTGTCTTCAAGGCCCCAGAAACGGTCCATTACTTACCCTTGCTCCTTCAACGTTGCTGGAATCGACAAATCTTGCGACAAATAGTCTCCATACTAAGTATAAAACCCAATCGGCATCACTCTCATATGGACCTTCACTTCCACTCGCAGGTCTCGCCAACAATCCGCCAGTCCTCATGTCCATCTTCGTCACGGAACAAATGTCCGCAGGAGGTGTAGGGAAGAAATGTCAAAAGATTCGTTCCATTAAATGTTTGACCGTCCGGAAGCGTCGCATCACAGGTGATAGTGTATGCTTCGACTCGAGAAGACAGGTCGACCGGAGAATGCTTGCTTGCTTGCGTTTAGCAGGACATCACGCGGAGCGAGAGTTTTCCCATCGACAGAGACGTTGACTGAGAGTTCGGCGTCGGAGGAGGAAGGTAGAGTAACAGGAATTGCTCCTGTAATGTTCTTGTTGGTGATTGGAGTGTCTACGAGGATGGAGACAAAGGTAGTATCGTCCGAGGTTTCGAAATCTTCTGGAAGGTATGGCTTGACTGCAGCACCACGACGTATGGCTAGTAGAGGTGAAGGAGAGGTCGATACAACAGGAAACTAGCCGCCAGGGCAAGGATTGCTTTTAGAGCGACAATAGTGTAAAACAGGTGCATGAGTTGGTCAACTTGTTTCAGGCAACGGATAAGAAATCGAAACGACCAGAAACCTACCTCAAGCTCATCAGCAGGAACCACATCCGAATGCTCGAATAGCCGTTTGGCGTCTTCCCAAGGTCACTTTCCCCTTCCCCTTCGTCGTTTTGCTCTTCCCTTTGCGCTTCTTCGCATCTTTTCCTTGCCCTTCCCTTTGACGCTAGTCTTGGATTTTCTCTTATCCTTCTTTGCAGCCGACTCCTCTCCATCTTCATTTCCGTCCATTTCAACATCAGAGCTGCCAGGACACTCGACATATCGGATGTTGGAGCTGGCTCGTCTTCTTCTGGTTCGTCCTTTTCATCTTCCGATGCTGATTCGGCGGCGGCTTCTTTGTGCAGCGACTTTTTCGACATCTTTGAAGAGGTAAGTTAGGGGCGGATCGAGGATGAAATAATGAGTCCAAAGAGGAAAGAAGACACCGAAGAAAGACGTACTTTGCTCTTAGATGCTCCACCACCTTGTCTAAACTGCCGTGTTCCCTAATGAGCTTTAACGCAGACTTGGGGCCTACATCCTCGATAGGTTCAAGACAATCGCATCTGAGCAGGATGCAGAGGTCGATGAGCTGGAATATGAACGATCATAAATAAATATCTCGATTAAGCATATGTTATAAGGAAGTCGCACCTGGCTCATATCCTTATCAAGACCTTTTAGAGCAGCTTGGAGGTTGATCTCGCTAATAGGCTGTTTCTTTGCTTCGGAGAAAGTGAGATGACGAAACAGGATGGGAGCGTTGAATGTAAGAGTGTCCATGTCTTCCGAACCGCTGCGTAGACCTATACATGAGCAAGACACGACGTGTAAGAAAATACAAGTGAGGAATGGATAATATAGCGGAAAGGTAAGTCTCACTTTCCACCGCGCGCGAGTTCTGCGCATTGCGCTTCAGCTTCCGAGGGAGCCTGCGATTACGGTCAAACAAGGAAGGAGAATGCAAACAAAAAGCTACGCACGACAACGACAGGAATGCCCATGAGCTTGAGCAAACGAATACACTCCTCATTGTGTTGTTTCGTCACTTTGACCGTTCGCCTCGAAAACCTACCCACATCCTCAGCCGTCCCAACTTCTTTAGCTTCTCCTTCCTCTTTCGCTTCTTCGCCTCGCAAACCGTTTTGAGAGCTAAAGATAAATGTCCTTAAAACGCGAACACAAAGGAAATATAAGTAGGACAAACTTACCACAGTGCAGCACACCCTTTTCGCGACGAGCGTGGGAGTTGCATGCCATTACAGTTATAATTAGTTGCTACATACACGTCCTAACAAAATCTTCTACTATACCATACACGTCTGACTTCTTGCAACATCCCAATAGAGCCAACGCCTCGTCTTTCAACCCAAGTATGATCCAAGAACAGTTCCAGACCCAGCTACTTGAGATCCTTCACACTCGCAACATCCTCATCAACTTGTTTGCGACTCGTCAGCGTAGGCTCGCCCGCCGTAGCAGCAACTTCCTGTTCCTTCTTCTCTCTGAACGCCAACCGCTGAGGTCTATAAATAATACAGTCAGTATCCATTGTAAAAGATATTCAAACAAAAAAAAACAGGGAAGAAAGGCAAAGTCTAAAGACGACACTCACCGCATCCAATTATCATCAATGTATTTTAACAACACCGTCATTATTATCACCAACGCCCATAAAGCGATGGACGTCTGCCATCCAACTCTGTAATGAGGTGCTTCAACAGCAGGCCAGATCAAGACTTGGGACCAAGCAGAGACGGCATAGTACATGGCGATGGCTAAAATAGCGAGACGACCCTTGTGTAAATCATATATGAAAATACGCAACGGAACAGTTGACGTACCAACACCGACAACTAGAGCTCTCTGCTCTGGATCTTGTGGAATCAGGTCGGATATCCAAGCAAAAATCAGAGGAGCAGTTCCTAAAGAAAGGTAGGAAATGAAGTACGACTAAGACAGAGGAAAGTCCGTTTAGCTTTTTCAGCCAAGAACCAAAAGAGACTCAAGCGACCGACTCACAAAATACTTCGCCCCCAACGGTACATTCCACACACTCATGATTATACACGGCACCAACCCAATAACCGCCTGCACGATAATCAACACCCATCTCGTCCTCAAATAATCACTCAGCAAAGCCCATATCCACACAAAAGCGACTTGAATAGCCTGTCCGCCAATGGGTATAGCGTTGATGTCCGACACAGACCAACGATTCGTGCCATCTGGATCTTTGAGAGATTTGAGGAATAAGGAGAAATAAGCGTAACCCCAACTGGCTAAGACCGTGGCGATATAGAGAGTAGTAACAAAATAGACTACCCAGTTGGTGAAGGTTCGTCTGGCTGACGCCCAATTGACGGGACTGGGTTCGGCGCGATTGTTTCGTTGAAGACGGGCCATAGCGAGTTGAGCGTCAGCTATTAGCGTACACATGTCAGTACATGAAAGGTTAAGACTTTGAGGGGCATATAAGCATGGAAAGCTCACCTTTGGTAAACCAGAACGCGAGTGGGTTCGGCTTATTGGGATAGTCCGGTAAAAAGACAAACCCAACAAACGCAAAAGTAACCGTGACAATCGCGTTTATAATAAACATCCACCTCCACCCTGCCATCCCTCTAACCCCATCCATACCCTCATGCATTGCAGTTTGCAAAGCGTTGGCCATCATACCCCCAATAGCTTGGCAAGAGTGGTAGAATCCCATGCGTTTGGCGAGTTCAGTCGGAGTATACCAGTGCATAAAAAGAGTCTGTTAAGGGAGGTCAGCACAGAGAATTGAAATATCTTCGCATTGTACTCACCATCATCCCAGGCCACGCACTACTCTCCGCCAACCCAATGAACGTTCTCAGTGCGTAGATTTGAGAAGCGTTGCTTGTCATGGCTACTAATCCCGTCAAAACACCCCACACGATCTCGAGGAAGGGAAGCCATAGTGATGGCCGGACATACTATAAGCCCAATAGAACTATTAGCTGACTCTCAAAAACGTAGCGAAAGAAACCACCTACAGTCATAATGACTTGAGACGGAATGAGCATGATACAGTATCCGACGTTGAAGTAAGTCGTGAAGTAGTTGAGCTCTAGATGCCAAGACGCTATGATGAGACCACCGTCAGGAAGAAAAGTCATAGCTCTCGGCGTACCATTCCCGTTCAGATTAAGATCCTCCTTCATCCCAGAAACATACGCCTGACTGATATTTTGCTTGAAATTCCATCTTCCAGTCAGCGACCTACAATATATGGAAATGATGAGACCACAAACCTGGTCCAGATACTTGATGATCTGAGAAATGCACCCAAAGACCATAAGAAAACAATCTAGCCTGAACACCAACGAGCGTTCCTCCTTTGACCGAACATGACCGTTGACCGCATCGCTAGGCTCTTCCACGTCATTTCCCTTTGCTGAGTCGAACGATGTCTTGGATTTGAAGATGGAGATCATCCTGGTTCTTGAGTGAGGCTCAAAACAAACAGAGCTAGAACAACGAGTAGATCCGCCTAGGTTGGCGAGAAGAATCGTTCTGGGTCAGTTCCGAGTCAAACGCGAACGGGACGTACTTACGAAAAAAACCGGGACAGACAAGCTCAGTAAGGCCGTGGCGAAGAAGCACAGGGGTTTCTCGAGTCTTTATATCGGACTGGAGAAACACCCTGACCCTCGCAAGCGAGAGATAAGGATTTTGAATATTTTGAAAAGAGATAAATCATGAGACGATTGAGATGTCATCGGAGCTTTCTTTTGATGAATTGAAAATTAGAATCGAAGAGTCGTATAGGACCACGCCATGTATGTATACCGGTCATAAAGAAGAACAGAGCCATCAGAATTTTAGCAGGGAAACCTGATGTTTGAAAGAGGCTCGAGACCGTGCATGGTTGAAAGAAAAAAAGCTGGCCCCGCGTCAGGGCCCCAAACGCCGTGGCATATTCGGGCCGCTTGACCCGGCATATATCCGAAGATCCGATAATCCGAAACCAAAAATCCCATCGTCGGCATATCCGACTTGGTCAATGTTCTAAACTTACATAAAACACTTTCAAGAATCTATTCCTCACCTCTCAAATCGATATCCAACTGACCATGTCCTCGACTAGTACGACTCCAGTATGCCATCCTCTGGATTCCACTCTTCCATTCCCGGGCCTTCCAGTTCCCAATCCTTGCTTATCATTCTGGCAACGTTCTACACGGTACTCACCTCTGCTCAATCTCAATTCTCAAAAATCACCCAATGAGTCCGGCGCAACACCTATTCCGGAGCACGCAGACGTTGTTATCATTGGTAGCGGAATCTCCGGTGCCCTTACCGCCTATTCTCTCCTTACTTCTCCAAAGGCTCCGAAATCCGTCGTGATGCTCGAAGCCCGCGAAGCTTGCTCCGGTGCATCCGGAAGAAACGCTGGACATTGTAGACCTGACGCTTTCCGTGGATTTACTGCTTTCTCAAAGATACACGGTGATGAACAAGCTGATGAGATTTTGAAACATGAGAAGAAAGTGCTGGAACTGGTGGATGAATTCATTCGAACGAACAATGTCCAGTGCGATTGGAGTTTAGGCAAGACGTTTGATGTAGTTATGGGTGAAGATTTTGGAGATTATGTGAAAGGAAGTTACGAAAAGTATGCCGGATATTTGAACGAGGGTATCGATGGCGTCAGGATATTGAATGAAAAAGAGGCGAAGGAGGTCAGTTACAACTTCTCTCGCCTCTTCAATCAATGGCTTACAGTTATGCTTTCAGGAAACTCGCGTCCCAGCAGCACTCGGTGCATACGAATGGTCCGCAGCCAGCATTCATCCAGCTAAACTAGGCCAAGCTCTCTTGAACATGGCCGTCGCCAAAGGACTTCAGCTGTTCACTCACTCCCCCGTTACATCCGTCACTTCCGCTTCGGATTTCCAATCATGGATAGTTCACACACCTACCTCCAAAATCACTTCACCGATTGTCATCCACGCTACCAACGCATTCGCTGCCACCCTCATTCCTTCGTTAAAGGGGAAGATCGTCCCTGTCCGAGCACAAGCACATCGAGTGATACCTACATCCGAATTCTGTGGGGAGAAAATGCTCACACATACTTATTCATTGAGATTCAGCCTCGGGCATTTTTATTCGTTGATACAAAGAAAGGCAGATGGTAAGTACCACTTGATTCGAGTGTGTAGAGGCGAACTTTTTTTCCCCCAAATCTTTTCAGGTGCATTCATTTTGGGAACTTCCCGAGGTATTCCATCTATTTCCGAAGCTACTAAGAAAGAAATCTTTGGTGGCAAAAACGATACAACATTTTCCGACGAAATTAAACAAGACGCTCTCGCAAGGTTCTCCGAAATTTTCAATATCGAACCCAAAGCGATGGGAGAAGGTCACGAATTCGGTTGGACTGGGGTCTTGGGGGTGGTAAGTACATTTCTTTTGCTGTGATTACCTCTGACGACTCTGTGTTCTTATTGACTCCAATTCAGACACCCGATTCCGTTCCATTTATTGGTCCTGTTCCCACTTCGCCTGGACAATTCGTCATTGCTGGGTTCAACGGACATGGCATGGCTAGAATATTTGGATGCGCTCCCGGCTTGGTCAAGTTGATCCTGGGTGAAGTGAAGAGTTGGGAAGAGACGGGAATGCCCAAATGCTTTCAGATTACGGAAGAAAGGCTTGCTGCAGCGGTGAACTGATACTTTTTGTGTGGGTTTGAGGGCTCACGATCTGATGGCGTGTGACTCGCAGAGAACTGGCACACAAGAAGCTTTTATACTATTATTTCAACTTTATCTCAATGTTACCCTAGTCTTATGCTCTCAGACACTTACTGAACTAAAATTAGCGACCTTTTCAGTTCTCATTCCAAAAAATGTTGATAGTTGATGTTACTCAACAGCGTGGCGTGGGAGCTTGAATAAGAGGAGAATGGGGGCCGCCCACAGTACGTGTCGCTCACTTTTTGTCTTTTGTTTTTGGGGGATAGTAACGTCTGAGTTGCTGACTCGGTCTGCTACTCGGTCTGCTACTCACTTCAAGTTTAGCTTCAAGTTCTTGGGTTGACCATTGGTATTGTTCTCACTACTTCCTGGCCTCTGTCTAACACTTGCACACACCAGTTCTGAGTGTGTACATACTATCTAGTTTTCGGAGACAGACTAGATTTGGAGAATACTTCCCTTTCGCGTTGGTCCAGCTCTCCTCTCACCTAGAGTATCTTTGACCACTTAACTTCTCTAGTGAACAAATCGGCAAAATGAATGATTCAAATGTACCCGGCTTAATAACAGACTCTGTCCACGACCGTGATAACTTCGAGCTACAGAGCAAACCCCGATGCATTTGACCTCCTACGTGCCAATTACTATGCCTTGCACGATCTCACCGAAATCTCCCGGTATCTTTCAACCACGGAACATTACATTCAGCATTATGAGGAGGCCATCAATAAATCGGAAGACGAAGTGCCAGTCTCGTTACGGAATCAGCAAAAAGAGCTGCACAGTCAGATTACATGGTATCGGTCCTTGTTCGCCCCCATTCGTAGATTGCCTCTCGAGTGTCTCAGTCACATATTCGCTTTGGTGTGCATGGAATGCAAGTTCTCACACGAAGAGATCGACTGTCCCTCCACGAGGTTATCGCATGTGTGTGCGGGTTGGCGCGAATTGGCACGGTCTATTCCCATCCTGTGGTCACACATAAACATTGACCTTTTCTGGGTGCCATCTATCCGATGCAGTGTTGATATGATTGGAAGGATGTTAACAACTCATCTAGAATTATCCCGGAACTTGCCGTTATCTGTCGCTCTCAAGGTCCCGGCAAGCCCAGAGTCTCAAATTACAGAGATCATAAATTTGCTCGCTTCACATTCACACCGTTGGCAGGATCTTGATTTTGAAGGGGACGTCGCTCATCTTTGGTCTGACGGCAGTTTCGCTTCCATCGAAGGGAATCTACCTCGACTCCAGTCTTTATCACTCCTCTTCAGGATTTGGGAAGAGAGCTCACCTTTGTCACGGAATGTGGACATATTTCACGATGCCCCACAGTTGCGTGTTGTCAGATATAATCGCCGCTCACCGGAATACACTGTCAAGTTTCCATGGACCCAGATCACTGATTTTACGAGCCAATACTCGTGGTGCTCGTTAGCTCTCGAAGACCTCTACCGAGTGCCCATGGCTGATAAAATCACCTTTTACTGCTGTGACACTAGGCAAAGGGCTCTACCTCCGTTCGTCACTCCAGCTACCATGCCCTTTCGGTCTCTGTCGATTTATGTTGAAGAATTCTTCAGCTTTCGTCTATTCCAGTGGTTTCGTCGGCTCACCTTGCCCAATCTCGAAATCCTTCAGCTATTTGGGGCTAGTTATAAACATCGGGATCACCCTAATAGCCGTTTTACCATTGAGGATCTTCCTTCATTCATATCACGCTCATCTTGCACTATCAGAACTCTGACTTTTTCGAAGCTGGCACTCTCAGACAAAGATGTTATTGCTGCTCTTCGGTCCTTTCCTATGTTATCCAAATTGACGATCCACGAGCGTCATTATGGGGATTATGGCAAAAACATGGCAGTTACGGATGATTTCTTGAAGCATCTCACCGTTGATCATGGAAACTTGAAGCGTGGCGTCGATCAATCCTTCTTGAGTCGTCTCGAGGCTCTGGACTTGCGAATCCATGCTCCGTTTGCCACGGAAAAGCTCGTTCATATGATACAATCCCGTTGGATTCCTGACCAAAAACACTCTGACCGAATCGAGGTGGTCAGTTTGCTCTCGTTTAACCTTATGGTCCTTTACGAACGAGAAGTAATTGGTACTCCGACTGCCGGCTTGCAGATGTTGGATACTTTGAAAGCAGATGGTTTGGAATATAAATTAGCGGTGGAGGCTTTGACGGATCATGATAAACCTGATTACAGCGATGACAGCGAAGTGATTGAAGATTGAAAGGTCGAGGTTCGTTTTCTTTTTCACTACTTTTGATTTTTTTGTTATAGAGCTCTCATTTTTATTACACCCTTCCTCTGAAAGGCAAACTATCGATGCACAATCTATTCCAGTAAAATTGATGAATGAAACAACTTTCTGGATCTTGGAACAAAAAAGACACGGATATGAGCTGACATTGTTAGCTAGAGATATATGTATTATTTCCAAATTCATTGGTTGAAAACACACCGGTCCCCGATATGAGGACGAGGTCATGTCCCACACCAAAAGAGGCACCTTTCGAAGAACGCAATTTTTTTAAGTGGTTGAGCTCGCTAAGTTCAAGTCGAACTTGGATTCGACCATTGACATCACTCTTCCACTTGTCCATCTCTGTCTACAACCGATACATACTTGTGCTGCGTGCGTATATATTACACTGGTTTTGAAGAATACTTACGTTTCTTTCAGTTTCATGTATGATCTCCTTACCTAGCGTATTTTGATTGTACAATTTCATCAGGAAAACCCTCCCTGATATATTTTGATCAAATATTGCATAATTTGGCAAAATCTTGTCAGATCATTCAAATTATACAAGTTTTCCCAATCTTTCACAATGTATCTAGCCCCCCCGTCACATCTTGCATTATCTGACAGAATTTTGCCAAGTTAGACAGAAATGTAGCCAATTCTTTCCTCTTATTATGACTTATGAGAGCTTTCAATAGCATAATAAAGAACATAAAATGACGCTTTATTGAAGTACTATACAACTGAATACAATACATCCAGGCAACATATACAAAAAAGTCTAACAGTAGAGGGATGACCAACTTATAATAAGCAACTAACTCTGAAGAAAAAAAAAACATCTAGGAAAACACATCCAGGCTTCAGGAATCCGATCTGTAACTGACTCAGAAAAGGGAATACGCAATAAAGTTTATGAAAGAATGCCTACCTTAAATGATTCATGAAGGCACCGGAAGCACAAAAACAAAAGTAACCTACCCATTCATATGCAGGTAGAACCAACAGACCTGCATCTATGGATAACGAAACAAAATTATTAGTGAATCACGAAATACCAGAACACATAAGGTCACTTACGTTATTGTGCATGTTAGCAACGAATCTCGTCCAGTATGCCGTCTTTGTGAGGGGTAACAATGCGACCCTCAAACTTTTGCCACGGTAGAACAAGGGCAGACTTGGCAGAACGAGGACTCTGGCAAACAGCTGCTTGAGAGAGAAGGGGAGATTTCGGACTGTGGAGACACCATGGGGAGAAGGTCGTTTTCAGGGCAGACAAGAGTTCCAGTTGTGTCTTGTGGAGGTCGTGACTTGGAGGTACTTCATACCAAACGAACAATAACCGTTAAAAAAGCAGATGAGTAGAGGGACATGGGCGACGACAAGAGAAGAGGAAGAGAGGGTCTAACACGCACCAATAGAGGAAGGAAGGCGCGCAATAAGATGGAATTACTCACCTTCTCAGCGGGACACCATGCTACTATAGATGAGAGTAATTACATAGGGGAAGTGTTGAGAGCAGTCACTGAGGACTCGAGGGATGGTGGGGGTCATGGAGGAAACACACGTAGACATGAGAAAAAAGAAAAGTGGAACCATAAGATATTTCGAACTCCGCAGCATAGTCAACATAGTCCCGTGACCGCGTAATTGGAGCCGCTTGAATTGAATTGGAGCTTCGACTTCAAGTCTTCAACTAAAGCCGACTCGGACCCAAGTACGCTTTCAAGTTGTAAGTTCGGTCCAACGACAGTACTCAAATTTACATCTCTCTCGTGTATTTACCCCTGTAGTAAGTTCGAGTTGAAGCCTGAGGATCCATCAATTTAGTATTTAGTACAAATGTAATAAAGAGTCACGGTAAGTTGGCAACTTGAAGTATGTGGCATAAATACTACTAGTATATGGACTCATTTATTATACTCAGGTAGCGCCAAATATTTCTCTCAAATAAAGCAAAAAAAACCATGATCTTTCAGAATTTAGCAAAATGTTGCAAGACTCAGACCGGTTTTACAGGGTCTGACCGGATCAATCAAATTTATGCCAAATATGGAAGAGAGGTTTTTCCTGATGTTCTAGTGCAATGGATGATTCGAGTGTTACTAGCTCGAAAACAGGTTCTGTCCTCGATCATGATTACTCCACGCTACAGAAGAAATCCTATGTATTTGACCTTCTACGTGCAAAATACTACGCCTTCTACGATCTCGCAAAAATAAATATCTTTCGACTGCGGAACATTATGCAGCTTTTTGAGGACAATTCGGAGGCTGAAGTACCAGTCTCGTTGTGGAATCAGCAGACAGAGCTGCACAGTTAGATTACCTAGTACCGATCTTTACTCGCCCCCATTCATAAATTGCCTCTCGAGTGTCTCGGTCACATATTCGCTTTGGTGTGCACAGGATGCGGAGTAAGTTGACTGCCCCGCCACGAGATTATCACAGATGTGTGCGGGTTGGCGGGAATTGGCACAGTCTATTCCCATTCTATGGTTACACATAAACATTAACCTTTACTCGGTCTCATCCGAGTCAAGTTTCCGGTGCAATGGCG
>ML179851.1:0-40709 GCA_004369135.1 Dendrothele bispora CBS 962.96 | reverse complement strand
CACCTGTCTTCTGACCCTTAAGGGAGTTCACGTTCCCCTTCAGGGTTCCACACCCGTCTCCTGACCCTTAAGGGAGTTCACGTCCCCTTAAGGGTTCCAGACCCCTCTCTTGACCCTTAAGGGAGTTCACGTTCCCCTTAAGGGTTCCAGACCCCTCTCTTGACCCTTAAGGGAGTTCACGTTCCCCTTAAGGGTTCCAGACCCCTCTACTGACCCTTAAGGGAGTCCACGTTCCCCTTAAGGGTTCCAGACCCGTCTCCTGACCCTCAAGGGTTTCGGTATCGTTCTCTGACGAATGATGTAGACCTCATTAGGATGAAAGGTTTTGATAAGACCTATACTAACTCACACTGAACCTCTTAACCAGTTCTAAAACCCTGAATGGAACTGAACTACTCATAGAGAAACCCTCTGGTCTAATTAACTAATTAACAGTTACCTCATAAATCCAACGTGTTGTCATATATACTATATCAGTACAAGTACACAGAGTAGTGTTTTCGATAACTAGTTGACCTGTAAACTGTTGAATTCCAATATATTCTTATCATGAAATTCTTCTTTCACATGTGTTTCAACCTATATACTAATCTTACGACATTGTACACTATTTCGTATTTATCCAATTTTTCCCACCACTACACGGTTTTTTTAAGTACAACACTGTACACTGTTAAACCCTTCAGGGTCCTTGAAGGGTGACGTTAACCCTAAAGGGACTCCGAGACCATTCAGGGAACCCTTTAGGGGCCCCTTTAGGGTCGTCCACCTCCCTGAGGGGACCCTAAAGGGACTGGGTTCCCCCCTTCAGGGTCCCCTTAAGGGGACAGAGACCCTCCCCCCCTTCAGGGACCCTGAAACTGGAGTGTCCCACATAAAGACAGGGTTATAAATTTGGATTCAACCATGGGATCCCCCCCACGGACATCACAGGAGAACTGACGCTGATTGGGGTACTGCTATGAAAAGTCCGCGTCTGCAAACTTCAATAAACGCTCGATGTGTTGGCCATGCGTCGACTCCACATGACGCTGCTACTTAACTGGGTCGACAAGAAGGCGTGGCTCCTTCAGTACTTCGTTTAGCGTTTGAGCAAAGAGGCCAGTCTTGAAACCGTTGGGTAGCTAGGGCTCAAGGGCGGAAAACTCGGAACACGGTACTAAAGGAAGGCAGTGGGAGAAGGGTTTGAACGATTTGGTCATATGGTGCTGGAAAGAATAGGTCTCGGGAAACCGCTAGGGGTTTTACTGCTATAAGCTATAGGTGTTGGGTTCAGCCTGTGCTAAGCAGCAGCTTTTCATCTCAACCTCGCTCTTTAGCGCTTCTCTTACTATCTTACCGAGCGTTAGTGACTTGGGCGGTTGATAATACCGGCAGTTTACTGGGTTCGCGAGTTCCGGCTAGGCGCTAAGCAACCGCTAAAAGAGGTACCTGTTTGCGTAGGGCCCAGGTTGTTTGTACAGTTGCTGGGGAAGATATTTGTCGACTTCAGGTTGAAGGGACAAAGTGGTATAGCATGAGGTATATAGGGACTGGGGTTAGTGCTGCTGTTTTGAACGGGACCTACGCATTCGGTACGCTAAGCCGCAGTTTTGCGGTAAAGCTCGAGAGAGAACACGCTGAGGCTCGTTCGATGGAGATAAGGCTTGTTGCTCCTGTATGTGTACAGAAGGGGTGGAGAAGGGGGAAACTAAGTTGGAAATAGTAGAGGGCTAGGGCTTGAGGAGAGGTAGGGAGAGCTTAGGGATGGGGCCCAAGTTTTAGCGTGTATGCAAATATAAGGTAGAAGCTTTAGCGCTCCATTTGTTGCACGGGCTCTGGGCTGTGGTAGGCTCAGTCCAAGCCTACTTCTTACCGTTGGCCTACGCAGGAGCCGGTTCGCGTTCCGTAGCCTCCTTGGGCACGGCCGGTTCAGACGGTTTTTCGGCTTCGGACCTCGAAAATGCCGTAGAAGAAGGTTCTGCTGAGCCTTTGGGTTCCCGCTATGGTTTTAGCAACTAGAGCTGCGCTAAGCGCTGACCCACAGATTTGGGAATGCGTTGTGTGGACGCTAAATAAAGCGGATAGGTTGGATGTGGCTGAGACTAGAAAACGGGAGGTATGGCACCTGGTTGTTGCTGCTGGTCGTCTAGGTAGGTGGAAGACGAAGGCTTTCCTATTTAGCGCACAGTTTAATGCGCAGGGGAGTTTACTCATAAGCGGGATACCTCTACACCTCTAGCTGCTGGGGTGGGGGACAACATAGGTTGTCTAGTAAGAGAGCACAAGTTCGGTTAAAGAGGGAAAGAGCGTGAGGGCCGGTATATAGAGGAAGGAGCACTAGGTACGTTTGATACGCACGCTGTTCCTAAACATACGCGTATAGGCTTCGAACGCAAAAGGTGAACCCTACTAGGGTTTGGCCTCTTCTTGTCTGCTACGAACCCTACAGCTACCTCTTCGTATTTCACACACAACCTTCTGCTGCTGCTCGGTGTAGACGCCGGAATGGTCACCCTACCTATATTCAAGCATGGTAAGGTAGTAGCGTCCGGGAAACCATTCAGTAACGACAGAAATAGCAACGCTAAACGCGCTGATTACGAAAATAAGAACGGTCAGCGCGGGTAGCTGTTGTTAGACTGGGGATGCTGCCTTGCCACCTCCCTATAGCTGTGTCTTTGCCTAGCTCCTTTACGCCTTCGTCCTGGTAGCCCTAGCAGAACTTGAAAACTTAAAAGCATATAGAACATGTCGCTATCACATCGTTGGACCACGCTAAACTTAGCGTTTATATAGAAGAACTTACAGCGCTACACGCTGAGCATCACAGTAGAACGCACACACTTTTCAAAGCTACACACTCTTTCACTCTAAGTTGGAACTTAGATATAGGGTTTTTCCAGGTATACGAGACTTCTCGTCTGGTGTCAGCGCTTAGATGAGGTTACAAGCACCGAGTTCCGCAAAGTTGTATCCTCCTATTCAGCTGACAGTTGCGCCCACAGGATTTTGGTTTTTGGATTCAGGTTTCACGAAGGCTACACGCTAAGAGCACTTAGCGTTTATCATGACCGACTTAGCGTGTCAGATGTTGAAGTATTGCTTAGAGGGTCTAGGCGGATCTGGAGGGTGGTTTAAGAGGTCTAAGTTTTCCGCAACAAAATAGGTTAGATCTAGACACCACACGGGTAGTAAGTATTCTACCCACAGCTGGTTTAGAGATTAGGAAAATCGGAGGCTCCACATAAGGAGGTAGTTTTCTCTTGGAAGCTTGGTGGAAGAGAGGTCTAGGCTTTGAGTTAGCGTTTTGTGGAAGTAGGCAAGCCGACGTTTGGTTCCGGAGTTTCACCTATCGCCTGGGTTTACTTATAATATAAGTAGGCGATACCGAGGGTACATAAGAGGTATCCTGTAAGGGGAACCACGCTAAGGTAGAGGTTCGGCCCACCCTCGTAATAAGCGTCAAGAAGATGCGCGAAGGACAAATCAGGATTGTATAACCTGATGTAAGGCGAACGCTTTATTGAGCAAATTACGAAGGAGTGAGAAGGCTAAGCGTTCCTAGGTAACGTTGTGAAGCCTCATAAGAAGTAACTCTTAAAGGAGCTCACTATCGTAGTTTAGGAAAACGCTATACCTTATGGAGAGTTACTCCAGGTCAAAGTTTCATCTACAAACAGCCTTTACTACTTACTGCCTACGCTAATGGTCAAAAACCACATTCTAAGCCATAACCTATCTCTATCCACTAACGGAGTAAGAACCTTCGTCCTATAGATTTCGGCTTTTGTTTGCCGCTAAGGTACGCTTATGGTTCTATACCACGTTCTGCATCAAAGATCTCTCATCGCGTATTAGCATACGCTGATGCTCTTATCCAACGTACTCCAACGCTTAGCGTTGTTTATGCTCATCACGGCGGAACCGTGTTCAGTAGGTTTTACGCTCATAGTTCTCTTACCGAGGATATCGGTGTCGCATTCTATTTAGCGCCAGGTAATCTCCAAGGAAATCAGAGATCTCGATCTAAGGTTCTCATATCTAGAACTAAAGCTATCGCTTATATTCACGAGCATATGTCTCGCTTACTCAGCTCATCCCCTATTCATGAGCAGGCAATTCCTTGTGGTTCAGAACACAATATTATCCTCATGAACTATGATCTTTGCTTACGCTTAGTGTTATTTACACAGGCCATTTTGCCACTCGCTTACAACCACTCTGAAGCTAGTTACTTACTCTTTATCCCCTTGCGTTGCTGTCACGTGCTAGTGTGAGGACTTGTCATTCCTCTTAGGTTAGATGACAGTGCTGGACTGGATTTTCGTTATGTGGGAACGGATTGGATCCGTTGGACAACCCCTCACTGTCGCTAGCACGCTACCTTGGACTGGGAGATTCGGAGCTCTCATCACGCTGATCAGCTATATGCGGATATAGTCTGACGCTAAGCACGCTTATTGCTATCGGTGTCTATGCTCCTTGGTCCTTGGATCACAACCGCTGAGTCTGATGCTCGGATCTTCGATCTTCTTACCTTGATCATACCTTTTGGTTCCTCTTAGTGTTCTATCTGTCGGAAGCCTCGACTCAGCTGTTGCTCTCACCACGCTTATTCGTTCAGCAGCGGATGGTCCTTTCATCCTAGTTATCTTGTTACACAGGATACTGTTACCTTGGGAATTCCCCCTGCACTTGAGGGAATTCCCAGTCCTCTGCCCACACCTTGGGACTTCCCCTTGCACTTGAGGGAATTCCCAGTCCTCTACCCAGACTTTGGGAATTCCCAGTCTTCTGTCCAGACCTTGGGAATTCCCAGTCCTCCGCCCATAACCTGGGAACTCTCAACTATTTCCTGGCAGTAGGGAATTGATGACTTCTTCTGGACCATTTTTTATGTCCAACCCGTTCCTAAATCTTCGAGTTCTCCAAGAATTGTAGATTGACCTTCATTGCCTTATAAATTATCATAAATCGTACTCACTTTCCCCCTTGATATTTGTACAAACACAAATGGTAGTCGGGACGTTGGGGCGCAAAAACAAAACTTGAACAAGACCGGACTGTAGTCTCAGTGACAGGCATTTGGAACAATTCATGTGCTGGGGGCAAGAATTGAAAGACATGTCTTTGTTGCACAATCCCGACTCTGTACATGTATATCAAATCAACTATCCAAACAGCGGCTGTATGGTCTAAGAACATTTGAAGAATTAAGAAAGCAATTTATCAAAGATATTACTACAAGTACTACATCTCGTCAATGACACCTCTAAAAGAATCTACTACATCGAATGTGTCCAGTCGTTCGACAAGAACACTATCTGCCTCCTGCTCAAACCCAATGTCAAATACCTCTAATTCTGCCTCTTCAACGTGATCCGTTAATACCTCTGACCGGGCACAAGCGATTTCCTCCACTGACGGCCCCCATTCTCGAGAGACTCCATCTGATAACTCTATGAGCGGCCATTCCCAAGAAACATAAAGTTTCAGCAAATGCTTCTTTCGTCGGCCAAGCTGGAACACAAGTCCCTGATCATCTGAGGACCAAATGAGGTACAGCGTCACGTATCACAATCAAATGCTTACCGGTGTATTGATTCGCAGCATTCAGTAACTTCCACTCCTCGATAAACCACTCCTGTAGTGCGTTTCGCTGGACTCGGAGTCTTTCCATCTCTTCTTCGCAGCGGTCCAGCTCAAGCATCGCACGTATACCTTTTCGAACATTTTCATTACATAACCATAACGGCGGGTTAGTAGAAGGCTCGTCTTCAAGACCGATGTCCTGCCAAATGTCCTCATCGACATCGAGATCAAATAGAGAACCACGTTGGATTTTCGCAGGTGCTACAGCAAACCTTGGCGCTTTCCGTTGTTGAATGAGCTGGGACATTTCGTCGCACAGCTTATTATATTTAGTTGCCAGCGCTAATATGCCGGGCTCCCGGCGTTGAACTGCATCGCGTGTGTGAGTGTGAAGTTGCTGCTCTATCCGATATGTTAGTCACTCTCGCATGAAATGAATAAAGAAAGCAATAGCATACCACTTCGTTGTTTGCGAAACGAACGCTCCAAACGATCCAACTCAAACTTGCGGGCACGTAAGCGTTCTCGGAGTCGGGTTTTGACTGCTTGTGCATTCATCCGTTTCGTCAGGAATGTACTGTTGACGAGATGCTTGAGTTGAGCCTGTTCGGGAATTCCCAGAGACTTCTCCTGCTTGCTTGATTTGTGCATTGCGATCCGTAATTGTTCCCTTGCTTTGACCAAGTCATCCGCTGCAATCGCTTGCTGGTACGACGCTGACTGGTTGGACAAGACAACGTCTTCAAGTGAGCTCACCCGCTCTTGAAGGACTTCAACAGCCTTTCGGAGGCGTAGTGTCTCTTCTACGGCTGATTTTGCTGCCTGCTTCTTCTGAGCTGAGAAGATATTTAACGAACGTCAACTAAACATACCCTTCGAGAGGTACTCACTAGGAAGAGGTTTCGTCTGTGAGCGGACCTGATTGGCCCATTCTCTCCGAAGAACGTCTATCGACTGGCCTGAACTATCGAGTTCCTCTTGCGCAGCGATTTGACGATTGCGACATTGGCGAAGCTTTTGGCGAAGCCAGTTTCCCGCATTCGCAAGAGCTTGTTGATTGTTGAAATGTAATTGTGTATCTAAAGTGTAGAGTCGAACATAGTACTGATCCGTATTAGCTTTTGCAAAACATTGAAAGAAATGATGAACACATACTCCTGCAACTCGTGTGTACGCAATGAGACGACTCAGTGCATGCCAACACCGCTCGCACGTCTCACCATCGCAAAGTCCAAACCCGGCACACTTGCGAGGATGATATACTAATTGACACGGCCATTCGTGTCCGTACGCGTGAAAGACCGAAACACCCCAAACAATCCTGTCCAAATATTCTTCCAAGAAACCCCATTTTCTGCAACTACGCTCTACATGACACGCGATGTCGTACAGAAATCCAACAATCCAGTAGTCGGGAAGATGCTCAAAAAGAGTTTGGAGCAAGGTCAAAATATAGTGCTGCTTCTCCCCGACAGAGCTCATCGTAACGACAAACAAGCAGCCTCCATGAGGACAGAACATCCCCGCAAGCGCAGTTTCATCGTAACCCTTCAATGTACCTTTGGCAGTACCGTTAGCAGCATTGAAGCTCTGCTCGCATCCATCCAAAGACGACTTCGGGACCTTCATGCCGTTCTCCAAGCAGTCGTCTCCATCATTCTCCTCACGTCGGGGCCTCTTGCTATTGCGGGTGTTGCGCCGCCGGCCAACCTCCTCCTCCATCGCCTTCACCTTGTCTGGGGAAACAAACATGGTATCTGGATGTATACGACGGGGGTCCTTGCCATGCTGGTCAGTGTGTTTCTGCGTGAAACACGCATCGACACACACGAGTACGGTGGGTCTGATAACGAACGTCAGTACTCCGTGTATCTTGGGTAATAGAATTAATGACTTACTTGTTTGGGTCATGCGTATCTGGTGACGTCGACATACCAAAACACAGTGGACAACGAGACCGGAGATATTCTGAAGCTCGATCTCTCTTAGAAGTCCCAGTTTCACCTTGGACTTGTGGACGATGGGTGCGGTGATCGTTCGCAGGTCCAGCTAACGAACCGTTACTGGTCTCGTGCACTTCATCGCGTTTTCTCTTCGTCTTGCGGTCATCCTCGTCGGACTGCTCGCCATACTGGGTACTCTCCGGTCCGTCGGCCCTTTCGTTTGGTGGTGGCATTGACTCCTCCGATGTTCCCGCTGAACCATGCTGTACACCACTCTCACCGCCTCCGTGTGTCTCGCGACCGCCAAACACTGTCGCTTCACGGACATCTTCGAGAAAAGAGTTCACGTCTGCATTTACTGAATTCTGCAAGGTGTTGAACCACATGAGAGCGTTTGCAAAGCGTCGACGAAAGGGATCGGAACCATGAAGACGGTATCCTTGGGAATTGAGAAAGTCTTCTAAGGCGTTACACCACGCCGTGTGGTTTGGAGAAATTCGAAGAAATAGTCTTGTTACGAAGTCCAACACATGGACATCGACCGCTAGACTTGGACGGAACGGAGCGCAGGGGAAAAGACCGCTTTGGATCAATGTGGTAGCGACCGACTTGCAATTATGACAGTAAGGGACTTGGACCTCTTCGATTTCTGTCAAAGTGAACATATCAGATTACTATTCTCCGTGAAGAAAGAAGTCGCTCACTGTCAAAGCGCACAATAGAGATCGTAATGTCGTGAACTCCAGGACAGGAGCAACGTTGATGACGTATCGCTGGAGTTGCCAAACGCAGGTTGTCGGTCTTTTTCAAGTACTCCATAAATGGTTGAACTAATCGCGGGATGACTATTCGTTGCCAGTTTTGAGCTTGCTTTTCTTTTTTTTCGCGAGTACTTCGAGATTTTGATGGCAAGAAGGTTTGAGGACCTTCAATGAATTCCAGTACATTGGCATCCGCATCCGCAGAATGCGACCATGTCGGTTGTGAAGTGTCTATTGGATCAGGCTCCGAACGCAACCCAGCCTGTCCTCTGAGTACAGGCAACCGAGTGTCTTGTGTCATGCCACGGTCTCCCGGAAGTACGAGAATTGCTCGTGCATTCTCAGATTTGGTGCGATGGCCAGGTGCCGTTGAAATGAGATTTGGCATGTAATCGTTGAGATGAGCCCCCCGGGGACGATCTTTGGATAGGCGGAGTCGAGACATGATGTAGAGCGGGAGAAATGACAAATGATCAACCTAGTGAGGGCCAGTATTGTTTTGTTTGGAGAATGCCACCGGATACCATTTCGTCACGCTAGAACAATGAGTTTGAGCGTGCAACAGTTCCGGCAAAAACACCAAATACGGCTCACCAATTCCCATATTTATAGTCTTCCAGTAATCCCATTCTCCTCCACTCGTCTTTCTCCCATCATCCACGATGCCTGCCTCACGAAATGCATCCACTAAACGTCGCCATCAAATCCCAGCTCACCCCTACAAACCGTTTCGATGGGAGGTCCTGGATGATGACTATCTCCAATTCATACAGCCGCCCATCACTCCCTCCTATTTCATCTCAGACAACGAAGAGCTCAAGGCCATTTTCTTAATTCGATGTCGTATTAATTCCGCCATTGAATTCGAGCTCGTTCGCTGTACTGAAGCGCCGAATCGTAACCATCTTGTCTCTATCACTCGCAGAGGCGTTCTCGAAATCGAATGTGATGACTGTAATGTACACGAACGCTGCAAATTTATGTCCGTCTGGGAGGAGATGTACCTCCGGAGTGCTTTCGACCAATGGAAAATCTTTGCAGCACAGCAACGTGAACGGGATGAATATCGTCGACAGTTCTGGGAACTGGTTCGAGAAGTGGAGGAAGAACGCAAAGGTTAATATCAGTTCTTTTCCACCAGTGAAATGACTACTAACTTCAGCTTTTCAGTGACCGAGAACTAACACCGCCTTTTGTCTCATTGTAGTTTAACGTCTTTGCGGACGAACGTGGTTAGTTAAACCTCGAGGTTTCTTACTATAATTTTCTTTTTTCTTTAAACCAAGCATCATATTATTGCGACAGTTTTTCTTCTCAAGTACGCTACAAAACTGTATAACATTATATATTGTTGTACTACGATTCCTTCGATTGCTATATTACGATTAGTTTTCAAGCTACACCTATATACAATCAATCTACACGGTTAATCTATGGATAGTGTCAATCACGTTCTCGGCTTTGTCTTATACAACCGTTTTGATTTGCCGCTGCTCGATGTTCTAGCTGCCTTTCGTAAAGCATTAATCTCCTCTTTGAACTTCTCCTTGTTGGGCTCGTCAGTCACAAACGCACAATCTTTGGCGCGCACTTCGACGTAAGACTCAATCTGTCTTTCCACGCTAGTACCCCATGAACTGTAGGCGGCCGCTGTGATCACCGGCTCATCCTCCCCATCAACGTACTTGCAAAAAATCTGCCAAAGATGTTTTCCTGTGTGCTCTCCCCGCACGACCAGCAGGGGCGACTTGTTCGTTGTGGGTTTTATACTTAACTGCAAGTTGAAAACCTCCTCCGGAGGTACAAACCAAGTTTGGGCACCATCTGATAGCGAGACTCTCCCAAACTTACAGTCCGGCTTCGCTGCCACCTTATGCATGCCCAGTCCCTCCTTGGGTTGCCAGCACACAAAGAACTGTGTACCGTCTAAACGAGGATCTACAGCCCAATGAGGCGAGGGAGAGGACAAAGAAGTCGTTGACGGCCCTTCTCTCGGAGCTTCAAAGGGATCAGCGAAATCACCACCATTCCATGTCGGCGTTGGTAGTGCCGGCGGAATATTTGTAGACGTGACTTGTCGACGTAACTTGGGATTGGGTACGGAAACTGCCTTAACACGTCCAAGCGGTTCCCAGTATTTCTGTCTACCACGAAGCGGGTAACGGACATGAAGTGGAAGACCGGTTCTAGAAAGGGAGAGGGTCAATGGAGTTCTGTTTGAAGTGAATACATGACTTACAGAGGGTCGCGGAGCCATGAATAATCAAATGTAAAGCGGGGTGATACGCCATGCTCGGCTGATGCGAAATTGAGTTCCACCATGACTTTCAACCCACTTGATACATGGTGATCACGTTCTACCCTCTTTACTATCCCCTCGTGCTTCAGCGAACCTTTAATTACGATCACAGCAACTCCTAGCCACGGTTCTTCTGGTTGACGCATGAGTAAATCTTGCGGGAGAATGTCACGTCCAGTGTGAGGGTCCACCAGTTGCGTGCGAATATTGGGAGCCGATGAAAGACCCCATGTTGCTTGTACAAAGTGACGTTGGTGTGGGCCCAGGGGAAGAGCTTCTTGAAGGGGACAATTCGTGCTATATCGCACCGTGATAAGTAAGTTAGGTAGGGTCAAAAAAAGAAAGAAAAAAAAACAAACTTACCAAGTATCATGCACATCATCATGACGAATGCGCACCGTAAGTAATAACTTGGGTATCTTAATATCGAGCATGGTGTATGACGGTCTCGGAGGAAAGACGTCGTCCACGAAACCCGTATACCCTCGATATTGCCCACGAACAATTGAAACATGACGATTCAACCAGGGGACAACCGTATCATCTCTGGCACTACTCAACTGGCACATGTTAGGGTGAACATGAAAGCTCTAAATCTCGTTGTAAGCATCGAATAAAGATTTGAAGAACAAAAATATTTACCTGCCCTACTCGATTACCCGTTTCTCCCACTTCGATTTCATCAGCCCAACTTGTCAGTACAAATCCATAGCGTCCCTTCATCTCTCCAGCTTCTACGATCACAGCATCTCCGGTTTTGAGTATCTTCCGTAGATTGACCTTTTTGACCTCTACACTTGTATCCTCCTCCCTGAAATCTGCATAGTCATCTAGCTGGACGAGACAAGTGTCGCAATTGACCTCTACAATAGTCCCATTCTTTAGATAACTCTCTTCTGGAAGACCAGGATGAAGGACTTGGTGGATGGTTAAAGGCGAACAATGAATGACCTCCACTTTCTCTTCCACATAGAAAATCCAATCGTCGGACACAGGCAAAGTAATTTTTTCCAATGCGGGATGCCCGCTCGCTCTGAATAAACGTCGAGTGGTATGATCCATGGCAACGTCTACCTGCGTTACGGAGCTGTGGCTCAAGTGACACACACGCAAGCCGTACTCGTACTGTATCCCTCCATGTTCGTAGCGTTTGTAACCGGTTTGTCGGAAATGAGGGAATTCGTGGTCGATAAAAAGACGTTGGTCGTTTCTTTGGTCTGTATTCTTACGCTTGCCCAGGGATATAGAGGAGTGTGTATTGAGATGAGCACATTGCGGAGATGGATTGGCTGAGGATGAGGGTTGCCCTTCCATGTTTAGTGGGTGATTGGGGTGTGGAGGGTGAGGCGGTGGAGTAGTGCGGGGAGGTGCCGGTGGTAAACGCGGGACTACTAAGATCACAAGCCGACGCATCGATGTCGACGTTTCCCGGCGGAGCACTAACGCTACATCCCCAGAATACATGCCTCTGTTGACCCGCACCCAAGAAAGAGGGACGATAGACGGGGGAAAAGACTTCAGTGCTTCAGCTACCTCTAGCTTTGAGACAGGCTCCAACCATACCAGCCGTTCGCTTTGGTCCACATCCTGATATCTTCGCAAACGGGATGTTTTAATAACGTCGTCATGTTGCCGTAGAAAATCGATTATAGCAGTCGTCTGAGGAGATCGGCCAAGATTGGCCTCAAGATATACTGATCCCGAGATATCCGCGGCCACGAACGCCGACAACACTTGGGAGATCTCCTTGGACGTGGAGTCTGGTTGCAAGTCCTGGTCGTTGTATATCTTCACCAGACCTTCACAAACAGGATGCGCTCCAGATTCAGTGCATTTCAACAAGAGATCAGGAACCAAGTTATCGAAACGTTCTAAGCCTAAGGTCGGGTTCTCTTGAGCTTCGTCAGGGTCTAGGATGGTCACGTCAATGGCTTTTCGCCATATTTCCGGTAGAGGATTAAGCCCTAAAAGTGAGGCGACCGTGTCACTAATTTCGTCAACTGCAGAGGTCGGCGACTTGGCAAAAGTCCGGATCATTTCGATAGCCTGTTCAACAGGTAATGCAGGAAGAGTAGGAGGGGTAATCGGGCGAGGAAGGGGTGGAATCGGAGGTGAGACAGTGCTTCGCGGCAGATTTTCGTGATGCATGATGTCGAATACCAGATTCATCTCTGTACCCGGCTGTGCACGTCTTAGTAGCTGACTAGTTGAATACTAGAGGAGTGACATACTTTACACTTGACTCTCCAAAACGACTGTGTTGTTTCTTCGGTCATCAAAGCCTTCCGGAGTGCAACTTCATCGAGTTGGTCATCGGCATTGATACGTGGCGTATGGCTAGCCGTTGACGGAGCGGTGTAGCGCTGGACTAGGTGATCTGCGAAACCTTCAATATCTAGTCGATCCGTTTCCGGTTCATCTTCATCATCCCAAATTACTGCAGAATGGGCGCATGGAGGTCAGGACCAGGACTGAGATAATATGGAGTCATGTACGAAAATTTTAGTCAAATGAGTAACATACCTCCATTGCCGTCCGTCCACGGAGGTAGGTCACCTTCATCTTCGTCTTCTTCATCACCCTCACCTCCAATCCCTCTATCCTCCTCCTCCTCGAAGTCGTACTGATCATTGTCTTCGTAGGCCTCGTGATCGATAAATGGATTGCGGACGTGTTTCGACATTGACGGAGATCAGGTACTGCAAGAGACTGATTAACATTTTATTCGCTCAATTGCTTTCACAAAATGAAGGCGCTCTTCAGATTGCCCAACATGCACGCATATCCATCTCAATTTCATCTCTATCTCTTTCTTTTTTTCCTTACGACTATGGTCGACGTGCGTTCTTCCTCATTTTTAAGGCTTTAAGATACAGGGCATATAGGTACTCTACTATACTGATAATACTCAATGAATACAACATAATAAGCACTTACTGTGGGGAGGAGCAGATGTCGGGAGGCGAAGGTGGAAGTAAGATGGAAAGCGGAAGGGCGTGAGAATAGGGTAGGACAAGCACGTTGACCTGGGGCGGCAGGCCATCAATTTGCGACGGAGAAGTCCGAGTCTGGATCGAGGGCTACGGTCCAGAGTCCAGACTCCAGGTGTCATAACCACCTGACCTTCACGTGGCTCGGACTTCTCCGTCGCAAATTGATGGCCTGCCGCCCAAGGTCAAGGCGCAGTCCTATCACGTTCTCACGCTCTCTCTTCCTCTCTCGTACCATTACCGCGCGACCCCGCCCGCAACTCCCGTCCGTGACGCGTCTTCAAGGCTACGCTACGACCATGCTTTCCCCAATGGCTCGCCAATCATTTCGACGTCGTGTGTGAGGGGATTAGGGAATTGGTAAGTACATACATCACTCTTAGCATTACCGCTCGGTATTGCTAATGTAGATTTTCGCCTTCAGCAAACGCAGCCGGAGACACGGCGATGTGGGGAAGGGCGCTTGATTATGTTCCTTGTCTCTTCTGGTTTACTTTTTTTGGTCTTTTGGTCATCGACTTGGATGATTGTTCGGTTTTAGTCGCCTTCCGTTGCTATGGTCCGTCTCCATTCTCCGTTAGGGCGTGCATTTGCTGACTCTCCCGTTATTTCTAGTGTTGTTTTCGCCCGTTGCTTTTACTCAGTCGAGTTTCCCTCGTTTGTAATACGTTATAGGTTGTAATATACGATACAATTATTACTGCTGGTATCAAAATCTTTTGCCTAATATACGTAGTGTAGAATGAATTTGAAGTATAGTATACTCTTCAACTCATCATAATAGATAGTACAACTGTCGAAATGTATACATATGTGGTATTTGGAGCGCGGGGCGCAACTATTGTCCTTGGATGTGGGTGAATATGATATGTGCAACGGCTGCGGTGACGGAAGAACAATGTAGTCTTGTGGTATGTCCGAGGGTCTTTAAAAGTTTAATCGCATACTCAACTCACTCACCCAATAGCTCTCATGCCCGTCACTCGTTCTAACGCAAATGGGAGCAATGGACCATCCACTCGTTCCACCCGCTCAGGTGCTGGAAGCCGGTCTCAACCTAGACCTCCTCCAAGACCTAGGGCCAAGAAGACCGCTAAAAAGAAGCGAGAAAAATCGGAACCTTCACCGGAACCTGACGATGCCACCATCACCGTCACTCGCGATTACTCTGTCGATCCTCCTAGCGTCGAAACGCGAACGGCAATTCTTCCTACTGCAAAGTCGCCTATTTCGTTAAACGATCCATCGTCCATTCCTACAACCGAGATCCGCGTCACTCAGGCCATAGATGCTGTCTGGAATCACGCCAATCTTCCTACTGAAGCGCAAGATGTCGTCGAACTCACCACCGAGGTCAAAGCCCTCATTTCTGATCCTCTTCCGGTCCAGTGGACTCGAGCGATCGACTCTATACTTAGAGCGCCGGATGAAGGCAGTGTAGAAGAGAGTTTGGTCAATTTGAAGTCTCTCCTACCTGGCCTCCTAGCCCTCTACCCTAGCATAGTGTATTGCCTTCCAGGTCGCGCAAATTCCCCTCTACAGAGACGGCCAATCTCTCCTTTACCCGAAACCCCTGTGAATGCATACACCCACCGACCACGTCGTTCTCGCGTAAAACACGTCTCTGCGAGGCGTGTAGGCCAAGAGGATAACGATGACGAGAGGCAAGAAAACATGGAAAACCAGCACGACGAAGGGGTGAACCAGGAGGAGGAGGAACATGACCAGACGAACAATGAAAAGGCAGAGAGGCAGGAGGAGTACCATGAGTACCAGGGAAACGAGGAGGGGAACGGGGAGAAGGGAGAAGAAGAAGTGGAGTACCGGGAGAGCGACGAGGGAAAAGGAGAGGAGGAGGAGGAGGATCCGCCACTTCGTCCATCAAAACGTCGTTATGGGCCGAAACGAGCTCGCACTTCTGCGAAGGGAAAAGACAAGGGAAAGGTGGGGTCGTCCCGCCGGAAAGAGAATGAAAGCAAGGACACTGCGGGGGCAAACGACAACAACGACAACAACGACAACAACGACAACAACGACAAAGATGACAACGACGGCAAAGACGACAAAGACGACAACGACAACGACAATGACTCCGACTCCGACTCTGGAAGCGATCTTGACCCCGACGAAGCAATCAATCACAAGAAAGGTCCGCTTGAAGCAGAGTATCGAGCCCGTGCCATTGCGAACTACGAGGAATATGAAGCCAAACAACGGGCACTTGCGCGTGAGGCCCGAAAGCCTGTTGAGGCTATCTTTCGAGCGGCGGGTGATAGTCGTAAGCTTTTACGGGACGTCAATTTCTGGAACCTTTTCCAAGTCTGGATGGTGCATCCTGAGGGGGGAAAAGTTGTAGAAAGTAACACTAGGCTCGAGGATGGTGCGTCCAATTTTACTCTTTTACATTTCGTTGTCATCTGAAACTAACGCTGAGTTCACAGAATCTGAGAAAGAGTGGATCAAACGGCGTTGGGAAGAAAAGCGGAAAGAAGAATTGGGAGAGCAGTGGCAGAACCATAAACTTGTCC
Source organism: Dendrothele bispora CBS 962.96 (assembly GCA_004369135.1). Classification (NCBI taxonomy): domain Eukaryota; kingdom Fungi; phylum Basidiomycota; class Agaricomycetes; order Agaricales; genus Dendrothele; species Dendrothele bispora. The sequence continues at coordinate 24,614 of ML179851.1, read as the reverse complement.
ACGAAAAGTTTCGTTGGTTGGTTGAGTGGTGGGAACCATTATATCAGGCCCAACTTTTGCCCATGCGCCAGAAAGGGCTGTCAAAGAGAAGAATGCAGAAGATCGGAGACGAGTTTGCGAATAACGTACGTTGACTTTTGATTCCCTTTACTATCTATTCTCACACTTTGTTGTAGGCCAGACATGCCAATCGTAACACTGGTGTGATCGTCTTCGGATTTGTGATCGATATCCACGGGAAGAATAGTGTAATGTGGGGGGCGGGTCAGGAGTTCGTTGACATGCGAAACCGAAGTCAGTCGCAGCTCAACCAGTATTTGCGAGACGTCGAAACGCTTCTACGACAATCCAATCTCAACATCCGCCTGGGTATCGACAAGAGCTCCGACCATTGGTATATGGCAAACGAAGCCAACCAAATTGCACGGTTCAATGGTAAAGATAAACATCGACAGTTCGTTTCTCTAGCGTTGCGTTACGATCTTTGTAGGAGCCCTTCTTACTCTTCTTCCTGTATACATATAGCTGATGACCTTGCTTTTTAGCGCGTATTGTTCCAAATTCATCGTGGAAGAACGGTAAATTCAAGTGGCAAGATTTCGCCAACATCGCGTATCTCCATCAAGTCAAGATCACTAACTGGCATCCTGGAGTTCCTGCTCCTGGCAACGGACTGCAGACCCTCAAGACGAATGTCCCAGTGAACAAACTCTACGAACTGTCCGAGCAACGGTTGAAAGAGCTCAAACATCACTACTCTGCCTACGAGCAAGGCGAACGCGAGGAGGATATTATAATTAATGTTAATGGGAAGGCACTACGGTTGGAGCCATGGAGTGAAGGTATGATAATGTGGTGTTATATCTTCGCCAAAGTTGTGTTCTGATCAATAGATAGGTGAGAAAGCGCTAGATGTCGATCAACAAGGTGAAATTGGCATTGTCTTGGCGACAGATGGTAAAACTCTCTGCAAGATCCTCAATTCCGAGAAGTGGGTGCAGACAGTGGCGGGGGACACCAAAGGCAAAGGGAAAGGGAAAGCCAAAGAGACTCGTAACCGCTCTCCAGGGTCCGAACGTGGTCATTCCACCTCCCATTCTCGCTACCCCGTCCATGGCCGTCGTCGCTCAACCTCCCGATCCCGATCCCGTGGCCGTCGTCGCTCAACCTCCCGATCCCGTTCCCGTGGCCGTCGCCACACCACTCGATCCCGTTCCCGTGGCCGTCGTCATTCAACCACTCGTGGTCATAGTAACCGTCGATTATCCCGTTCCCCTGTCTATCGGTCTAAACGTCTTTCTCCACGGCTTGACTCACCCATTCGTCACCGTTCCGTCTCTCTCAAAGCTCGTCCTAACCGCATCTCACCGGACCCGGCTCAGGAGCCGTTCAGAGGGAGAAGCCCTGCGCCTAAATCAGTACAGCATCCGACCTTAAGGAAAGTTGTAGAAAAGTATGGTAAGGCTGACCAAGCAGCCCCTGTTGCTTCGTCCTCACGTCGGCAAATTACGCCGGTGAGGAACAACCAAAACGCCCATAAACGCCAGCGCTCGGAAGATCGAAGGAGTGTACAGGATCGCAACAAATTGGATGAAGAAGATCGTGCACGAAAGCGGAGAAGGGAGGCAGATAAATCTCAGGAGGAAACCAGAGGCAAGAAGTCAGTTAAAAGGAACGTGTAAAGATAAATGAGGCGTAATCAATTTCTCTTCTCTTGATGTAGATAGTCTTTCTTGAATATCACAAAAACTTTATTTATTTGTTTAACGATCCTACTTGAGTTTTGAGAATGAAAAGTTATGGCACTATTAAGTCGGAGTTCTTTACCTTGCTCAACAGTAACATATTAATATTAAGAAATTTATTCTGCATGTTAGAATTCGGTCTCAAGCTTGAACTTCATCAAGACAATGAGGAAAGGTAGGGAATTCCCTGAAATTATACACTGAGCCCTGACACGACAAGGCTTGGTCTGTTCAGCACGACCGGCTTGATGAGTGGCCTTTGCGATACATAGGGCACAAATATGGATGGCAGGCAACCCATAAAAGAACCTCATTCTACTTCGCTCAGATTACATTTTTACTAACCCGCCTTGACCTCCGATTGTATACTTACTTGGTTGGTCATCAACCCTAAGCCAGCACTAATGCAATACACTGAGGAATCTTGCCACTGCCACTGCTTTTTTCATTTCGCATTCAATGCGACTCTACATCAGCTAAAGATTCTTATAGATCACGTAGGACGGAAAACATCATGACATCAGTACGGAAGATGAACAACGCGTTTGCTTATGATGCACCGAAACAGATGGATAGTTACATACTGTACTTGATATTTTGTGGATGGTTAACATTAATCAGAGAAATGGAGATCAGCTTCTTAGCTCGAGATGGAATCATCGACACTCGATAATTGAGGAACTAGACTTTCATGAGAGCGAGGAGACGAGGAGATTATTATGAGATTATGAAATGAGACCGGAGGATTGAGGCTTCTCTGCAGTAAGGGGGGGTGTCCACCGAGCTGTGTAATTGTTTTTGGAAATGAAACTCGATATCATCTTCAGCAAGCGAGAGGGTAAAAATTTGAGATGAGGTATAAGCATAGCTCCTTGGACCAATGGGAAGTTTTTTGAAGTTCAAAGACAGATAGAACCTTCTTTAATGAGCCATCGTGTATAGCAGGGAAGAAGAAGCGAAACATGTTGGATGGATGTGAAGTTTGTGATCTGTGACTGGGGAATTCCCCGAGATTATCCACTAAAGAGGGAATTCCCTGGTATTAACCACTTAGAGAGGGGAATTCCCTGGGATGATCCACTGAGGGGGGAAGTCCCTGGGATGATCCACTGAGGGGGGAATTCCCTGGAATGATCCACTAGGAGGGGGAAGTCCCTGGGATGATCCACTAGGAGGGGGAAGTCCCTGGGATGATCCACTAGGAGGGGAATTCCCTGGAATGATCCACTAGAAGGGGGAAGTCCCTGGGATGACCCACTAGGAGGGGGAATTCCCTGGGATGATCCACTAGGAGGGGGAATTCCCTGGGATGATCCACTAAGGGGGGAAGTCCCTGGGATGATCCACTAAGGGGGGAATTCCCTGGGATGATCCACTAAGGGGGGAAGTCCCCAAACTTTCTCCTGGGTGACCTTTATAAAAAAAAGACAACAGAACATAGATAAGTAGCAGATAGAGATGGAAATAAAAGACAGTAGATCATACATAATTGGCATTCAGATAGATAGACATAATCAATGGCATATCTGCCATATCATATAACCTTATATGAAGCATATACTATTGGTGGGGTATTTGATACTAAGGCAAATAATAAAGAAGGAATAATGAAAAATATGAGTTTTCAGGACAGTGTAGAAGATATACCTTTTTGTCTTTCTACAGGAATATCATGGAAATAAATCATGATCCAATAAAGAAAGGATGATGTTATGATATTATGACAATGATAGTCAGTAATTCCTAGATAGACTAATGATATAAGCATCATATACACTCACTGTTAGCTTATAGATAATCTGTCTGTGAGAAGCCACCTCAACTTCAGTACTTCACATTTGTTAGACATTTCTCTGTGGGGACAACAGAAGTGCTAAAATGAAGTCACTGTGTATCCTCTCCATATGGTAGTAGAGGAGACAGAGTATGTTCAAAATCTCCAAAAAATTGATAGTGTGACATGTGACATTTTGGGAAGTCCCAGGGAAGTACCAGGGACTGCCCACTTCAAGTGGGATTTCCCTGGAGTTTCTGGGAAGTCCCATGGGAAGTCCCTTGGGAAATCCCAGTAGGTAAAGGGACTCCCCTGGGACTTCCCTCTCAACCAGGGAAGTCCCAGGGGAAGTCCCCCTTCATCTAGGGAGGGGGGGAAGTCCCTGGGACTTTGACCTCACAGGATGTATTTTTGTCCCAATAGTTAAACCTAAGTTGGTATCCTAGGGGGGGTGCCTGAAGTGGGTAAAATCAAGCTCGCTTATGCTTTTTGGCAGGGCCTTTCCGTTCCTGGAATTTTTTTCCATTTGCATCCCAAAATACACGCCTGGAGGCTGGGACAAGGTTATCCGAAAATGCTGTAATGATCTCCATGACTATCGTGGGCGCCACAAGTTGATATGTGATCCCTCGCCGAACTTACTTGTATTCACATTGAATTCATGACAGCTTTGGAGGCCGAGCAAGTGAGCCAGGCGCCAATCGGTCAGTAATCAACACTGGACAGTGATTACACTGGAATAATCTGAACGAAGGACTATGTTAGTGTCAACAGCATTGCTCCACAGTTACGACCACTGAATACTTGAGTATTACGTGCACATATAGCATTAGAATTTCCATATCTATGATCTGACTCTATTCCGGTTGACCGAGGACATCTGCGGGAAGCTGGAGAACGTAAGGGGAATTCTATTTGTTTTCAGGTATAATGGCAAAGTATGTGAAGGAGTATCCGAATTTTTATGGAGCTGTGCGTAGTATTTAAGTCAAGGCATGGCGTCTGTAAGAGGGCAGAATGGTCTCAGGCTTGACACTCGAGTGAGTCCAGTGTCGATGTTCCTCTTCAGTTTGATCATTGTGTTCCTTTATTAAAGTACCATGATATGATAGTCGTCCAAATATGAGACATATCCAAGTTTTTGAGCACTGACGAAAATATGTGTTGAAACATACATGCGTAGTGGATGGATCGGATTTGGGACTCGAAGCTTGACAAACCACGGTAAATTGTTATGTATTTAGCATGATCGATTTCTTTGATGCGTATCTCTAGGCCTGGGACAACAACCGTTTCAATTCTCAACGCGATGATCTTGGTGCTGGGCGAAACATTCGAAAAAGCATACGTTTTACGCATGAGCGCTGAGCTTTGAACTAGTGGAACACCTAGAGAACTGTGACGTCATCTGCGCTGCTTTCCGATTCGCTCCGTCACGTTTTTTGACCTGTGCTCTGACGTGTTCATGTATCTGCCTGGAAGTGAGTCCAGTTGCATCCACGATTCCAACTTTTTGCGTATAAGTTCTAGCTCTCTGTCTTCCCAAAGCTCCCAGCTACTTGTCGTTCCCTTCTTTATTGGCTTCGTCATTATCAAAATGGTCTCGCATCATACGTAACTGATGTTCCCTCCGCCTTTTCTGGACCAAACTCGAACAACTGAGCCTGTCCCGCTCATAGAAGCCTCCGTGTCTGTCGACTCCCAAACAAGGTCTTCAAGTGTGCAAAGCACAGGAATTCCCACAGCTGGCAGATCCTTAGGCAAGAAAGGGTGGGCGTTGATCAGTGTTGAGGGATATGTGAGTCGTGTTGCTTGTTCTTCTTCCTTTCCTTCCAGATCATTGGAGTGAGACCACTACCGTACGCATTATAATTACCTAAAAATCAAACAACGCTAGAGCCATTGGGACCCGTCCTCCATGAGGTGAAAAGAAAATCGACAAAGGTCTTTGACCCATCGGAGCTGAGGGGTAATGTCAGGGTTGCATCGAAGAATTTGGGAGACGTAGGAGGTAAAACTGGTGGTAAATTTGAGTGCAAATGATGCAAGATTGCTGGGGCATGGTCGAGGCTTGACAGCACTGTTGATTTATGTCAAGGAATCCGTGCGTTTTCATCCTTTCTATCTTCTTTCTTGTAGGTCTCTTTGTACTATTCTGTTTTCCCGTCTTCCCCTTTCTTTTTTACGCTACAACGATCCTCCCTCGTTCATTATTTCTCACTTCCTCAATACCCATACCTAAGCTATCCCATTAGGTCTTTCCTCTTCCGGCTCCTCCGTGCTAGACATTTGTTCATCAAAAAAATTATCTTATCCAGCCGTCTTTCCCTCCCTCTTCTACTCGTCCTCGACCCACGTACCCCAGTCTTAACTCTTGTCCGCTTCACCATCGAACCGAGCCCTTTTCACAACTCCTGCCGCTATTGTTGTTTGTATATATCACTTTAATTGATTCAGAAGCATCTTATCATGCAACGCTCGCCGGATGCCTCATCAAAGCATACGAGATTATTTAAGTGGTGTTTTCAATAGTCGCATGAGAATTGAGAAGGAATGGGAAGTCAAAAAGGTGGGACACGTGGAATGAGTACGAAAATGGGGAGGTAGAGAATGAATGAGAACTGAGTACACTGCCTCTTCAACCTCCGCATTCACGACTTTTTTAACATATCTCATATCATTGGTGAGTCCTGTCCTACTTCTCATACACCTCTTTCTATTTATCCCACTCTCCATTGCCCAAACCCACGTGTACTCGCCTGTCTTAATGTCAGCAAATATTCTATTTTGATTCAGAATCGTTTCTAATGGCCGCTTTTGAGAACAGCCCTGAAGGCAAGACAAGGAGGTGCAAGCGTTTTGGGCTTTTATGACTTCGTCTCGACTGTACGGGTTCATCGCTCTCTTTGTGAAGGTACATATTATTGCGGAAGTGAGTATTGATTAGGATTGTCCAGGTGAAGTGGAACAGCCGTAAGTGAGTAATTCGGAGAGTTTCGAGTCTTTCCTGGACTCCGACTGTCACTCGAATGTGATTCTCTTTGACGCACCAACGTCTCGCTTTTCTACTTTCTTCCCTTGGTCACCTATACCAGCCGCCCCTTCAAGTAATTCCACACCGTGCTCTTTGTATTTCTCTCGGATCTATTACGTAGCAAAAAAAATCACATCGGAGTCCTCAAACAGGCTGACCCTTTTGGCATGTCGCATATTTTCAATTCGAGTTTTCCTTCAAGAGCTTGAATCTTCTTACTTCCCTTTTCATTCCAAGGTTCCGTGTTTTGAGGCATTATTACGCTAGCGGAGTTCTAGATCAAGGGCCGAGATGAAGAAATGAATGAACTAGAAGTGAAAGCAAGAGGATTTACAAGCATATGAAATACACCTGACATTTACAAGTCGTGTCACTACTGAGTGCCATCAACAACGTTCACGCTTTCTACTGCGAAATGTCCTAGGAATTCTAGAGTGGGCGGATCGTATTGCAAGGCGTTTGAGGCTGGAGCGCTGAAGTCTCAAGAGATGGCATCGATGGATCTTCAATAATAGGCGAGTCACATTATTTTTTCACCTTTTTTTCTCTACTATGTTCGACGGAAATTGTACTTCGGGATACATTTCTTCTATTCATTGTCTTGTCTAACTGCTTACCCTCTATTTTTGCTATCATGACTATCTTTTCCCTTCTCGACATTTTCAAATCTTATTGCTGGTGCTATTTCTATGGGGACATCCGAATCAGAGGTTTATTTTTTTGGTGTTTCCCCAGGACAACAGACAAGGTGGTTGTTACCAAGGAACTGTCCTGGGTCAGCAAGCTCTGAACTGAATAAAGTAGAAAGAGAAGTCGAAGAAGTCCCTGGACTCGTGTTGACGAGACATTGTGCAGTGGGTCAAATAACGAACTTGAGTTTGAGGGAAGCGGGAAGTGGGGAGACGAGACTAGCTCAGTAGTTATGACGAGTAATGTGAAGATGGGATCGAAAGATATAGAGAGATAGGCACAGGCTCGACGGCGTTTTTACTTGAGTTCGGTCAAAGGATGATCGACGAGTATGTCTTTGTCATTTGTCTTTATTTTGCTGGTCTTTTTTGATACGTACTTCTCTCTCTTCCTCACTTCCCTACTTCAATTCTTTCGTCATACCGAGCGGGTCCCTACAGGCCAAGTGCCATTTTTTCAACGGGTCCTACCCCCTTATTAGTAAGTCTATTTGCCCTCTCCCTTTGTTCTTTATCAATGTCATGCATACGAGTCTAGATTGCGAACTGTTCCTCTTTCTCACTTTTTCTACTTTAAATTGATTTTGCATGACTGCTTTTATGATGGTTTCACTTTTCGTTCTTTGTTTTCTCTTGACTACTGCATGTCTGGTCTGGATTGAGGCAGACAGCATACAAAGTTTAGCGGTCTTACGACGTCTCTCTTCGTCACCTCGACGTTTCTTTAGTTTAGACGCATATAATGATCGGTACGTCTTTTTATATCTTTTCAGTCTGGAAAGTATATATAGTCTGAGTCTTGGTATGCTAATCTCAATCCATTACTGACAGTAAATACAAAAAGAGTTATTCGTGTATGTGTCGTCGTAAGTATGCGAATCCGTCGGGTATTTCTTTACATCATATGCGTCACTCTTCGTCTTCTATGTTTCTCTCTTCTCGCTCGTTGTTGCTCGTGTTACTAGTTTTTGTTACCTGGCTTTCAAGTCCTTGACTGGAGCCCACGCCTTCTGTTCCACTCGCAGTCCCTCCATGGCCACTCCCAATGTGAGTCGTGTCGTCCTTGGATCGGTCTTCAGGTGAATCCGTACTGTCCCCCTCTCTGTCCATCCTATCGACCTCACACTGGGACTGATCGATTGTGGGTTTATTGCCATTGTCGTTGTCTCCCTTTGGGTCTTCATCTACACCAGAGTTTGCAGTCGGTAGCACTCCATTAACCGGACTCTGTGCCTCGTCGTTCCCAGAGTCTTCGTTCTGTAGTGCTCCAGCTCCAGCCAATAGATGATCGCCATGTTTATCTGACATCTGCGACTGCTCCATGCCCACCGCCTCTGCCGTATTCAACACCTCTTCCTTTTGTTCCCTTCTGAATTCCTCATTTCGGCTACTTCCTACTTGTTTGACTTCATGTTGATCTGCGCTTGTGGTCCTGTTACCATCTCCTGCATATGACCAACTGTCTCTGGATGTGTTCATTCCCAACTGCCCAGCCTCTACTAAACGTCCTGCGTCAATATTCCTCCGGTCCATACTACGAGCCTCATGTAGACTGGTGGTAGGAGGGGGAGCATCGCCTTGGTTGGGGCAACCCAATTCATCCTCATACGTCGTTCCGGCTTCGTCTACATGTTCATCTAGGTGTAGTGTCTTGTGAACGGTCTCAGCAGCAGCTGCGTTATCATTTGGTGGATAGTTTATTGATTCTTTCTGAAATTCAGCTGTTAGACCTCCCGTGCATGATCCTCCTTCTATCTGTCCTATCAGATTATCGTCGCGTCCCAATCTTCCCGCCTCTAAATCCTCATCTCTCGTGCGATTGTACGGCGTGTGTCTCAGTCTCCCCCATGCTCGTTTGAGAGGTGACGGCATTTGGAATGTGAAACGTTTACTCTCGGCTTCTTGTGGTATTGGGAGCTGCAAGTCGGGTGCTTGTTGACTCAGAAGCTATGGACAGATTGTTTTAGTCGCAGTCGCATATACGGATAAGCTAGTATGGAAATAGTGGAAATCTTACCAATGTATCATTCTGAGTAGAAAATCCATGTTTGACAGATTCTCGGAAATTCCTCAGGATTTTTAGGTTTTCTCCAAACTCTCGCTTTATGCCTGAACCAGGAAATATTTCTCGCCAATACTCAAGCTCATTCTCAACCTGCTCCAAACAAGGCAACCACTTCTCTTTTGGAATTTGATTCGTATGCTCGTTCTCGGAGTCCTTGAGTTGAGCAAGCTGTTTCAAACTACGCAATGATTGCTGTAAGTCCGGGACTCGACGTGGAACAAAATCATCGAAGAATGCACTCCTCAAAAGGGAAGTAAGAGGTTTCATTTCCTCTCCTGAGATATATGCAATAGCCTCCTCCCGGAAAATTTCTTCACCTTCACTCGAACTTTTTTTCTGCGGTGGCGCTAACCCGGCCAAGTACTTTTGCTGGACTTCATATAACCACTCCCTTGTCCGCCAGCCCATGGGTTCCACACTAAGACTGAGTGCTTTTTGATCAGTCAGTGTCTTCCAGAGAGAGGGGATCCATTGAGGATGTTTTGTGAGGGCAGAATCCAATTTTTGCGACATAATTCGAAAGCAGTTCTGTGCGAGCTTCTCTGCCTCGCTAGAATCTGAAATACAGGTAGCAGTTGTTATGCCAAGAATTGAAACCGTGGTGATAAATTCGATAGAGTCTCTGTCAAAAGTGCGCAGAGTGTTAAAAGATCTGGTAAGTAGGTTTCCTATTGTGTGCCCATTGTGTATCAGATCATCAAAGAGGTCTGGAGAAAGAAGAATCTGAGTCCAGGTGATAGAAAGGACTTCAAGTGCCTTGTCTTGAACTCTCTCATCCTCTGCTGATGCAAGCTCTATCAATTTGGATATAGCACCAAAGGGAACATCTCGATGTTCCTTCCAAGCTATCGGAGTGACAGGAATATAATGCCATAGAAACAAATAATCTGGGATATCAGCCAAGAAAGACTTCAAGTCTTCCTTAACTAGAGGGGATGGAGGAATCAAATCATCATAAGTCTCCTTCAACACTGGTAAGATGTGTTGAAGAAGAAAGGGGGCTGAGTATCTCCCGAAAAATTCCCAAATTGTGCATGAACAAGTCACATCTTGGAAATGATATCTTTGGGATCCCCTGGGTAGTGGTGGATTAAACATGTATTGTAACCACCTCGTTCCGTTATATGAAGCAGTTCTTTCAAGTCCATCAATAGAGATGGCAGAGGAAACTGTTTGAGCCATTTTCCGAAAGATCTCTTTGCCCAGTCTTGCAGAATATTAGAGGTCTTGCGCAGAGCCAACCAATGCCACGTGCGGCTTATTAAGTGTGCGCGCGTCGGTTGGCAGTGGTTGGTTGCGCTAGCCAACCATACACAGATACCCCTTTTTTTGTGACTCTGTGAAGTCTATCACTCTCAAACAGCTTGTATTTTTCAGAAATTTTTTTTTAGAGCTACTAGAATCTGTAGATGATGAATAAATACACGAAGAGACTGGTAGCAGTTCCAGGAGGCACCGAGGAGCGTGGGATCAGTCACGTGACTCAGGTCAGGAAGAAAACGCCGGAAGCTGAAGATTAGGGCTCCTACCCGATCGGATAATCCAGCGATCATCCGCCGATTGTGGCTCGGATTCGGATGGCGGATGAGCCCTTTTGACTTTGTGCAACCGACGGATTTCTATCCGACAATCCGTGGATAAACGGCGGATGGTGAGAGGCGTGGGAATCATCTATCGAATGAGGGAATTACGCATTTGAGGCAACTCTCGGACTTTCTCGAGGTATTATACCGAGCTGGAAAATAAAGTTTGTTAATAAAAATGATTTACGAGACATCTCCTTGACTAATTAGTGTTAGAGGTATTGTTGTTTACCTTTGTTTACACTGCAGCATGGTGCCGACGACCTCTCAGATTACAGCTATGCACGTATGTAACATATTGTTGCATATAAAAGGCTTTAAACTTACAAAATGAGAATAAAAAAAGAGTCTCGTAAGGGTCTCTGCCAGCTTCGGCAGGATATTACTAAATCCGTCGGATCATCCGGCAATCCGTCAGATTACCATCCGCGGATGCGGATTGGACTCCAGGCAACCCATCATCCGAGCGGATGCCATCCGAATCCGACCCAATCCGATCCGGTAGGAGCCCTACTGAAGATTGTAAGTAAATATACTGTCCCAAGTCGATATTGAGGCAACTGAAGTGGCGGGCCGGGCTATTTGAGGTGTCCTCGTTATACTCACGAGCCCCTGTTTTTTTCCTGCTGCTCTTCATATAAAACGGAGAGTGGTTGGCTAGCGCAACCAACCACTGCCAACCGACGCGCGCACACTTAATAAGCCGCACGTGGCATTGGTTGGCTCTGCGCAAGACTTCTATTGATGTAGAAAAATTTTTGGAGAAGTGTTCTCCAAGAAATCAAGATAGGTACACCATATATACGTGTGCTTCTTCAGGTTTTGATGTTCCTGGGTGAGTGCACTTAAAATAAATTCTAGTGCAGGCTCCCAGTCAGAGGGTTTTTGCCAGGGTGCTTCAAGTGATGATGGAAGTGACAAACCAGGAAGTGGAAACATTACAAGAGGGTGAAAGCAATGGAAAACACTTGGATTCCAGCGAAGAAGAGCCCGGATGATTTGTCCATATCCATATGACAAATTATTGGACTCTGAAACAGTTTGAGATAAAACCTGCTCCAGATCAAAGCCATCTTTGATTCTGTTTATATGGCCATGTGAGAGAAGGCCAAGTGCCCCCATAGCAATCTTCTGGACAGATTTGTTGGAAGATTTCATCAACCATGATAATATGCTGCAATCATTGTCTTCCATCTGGTTTGTGGCAGCTTCTTTCTCAGCATCAACAAGTGACTCTGCTTTTCCATGAAAGGACTGGCCAAATATGTGACAAAGACCCCAAACAGTATGGAAGGTGTATAATGTTAAGGGCGTTTTGTAGGGGCAATTAATGAACCTCAGTGGGAGGAGATTGACAATAGTGTATAGCACAAAAGTCGAGGCTATCACAACATCAACAATTCCCCCAATAAGTGGACTGAGGTCATGAAGAAATATGATAAGTCCTCCAAAGAACACACCCAATGACAGGTGCACAAATGTAGGAAGAAGGCCTATGATGCCAGCTACATGCCACTTTTCTAGACTCATAAATCTGAAATGGTGGATATGGGCTTGATCACGGGGGGAGTTTGTAGAGGACATGATGGTGTACTGATGAATCCACTGCTTACATACAATTGCAGCAAGGGCAGTAGAAAGGCTGAGAGCAAGGCTGAAAAACCAAAGTGCATTAATGGCCACATCCACAGGACGAGGAATGAATTTAGAGGAAGGAGTGAGCTGGGAGCTAGGAATGGTATTGACTGAAATTCCATTGAATCCGGCACGTTGGACAGCAATAAGCTCCACCAAAAGTTTGGCAGTCACCTCTCCCCAGTCTTGCTTCAAGCTTGCAGATGTCAGAACAACAAAAGTTGTAATAACTGCAGAGAAGAGGGCAGCCTGAATTTTGTTTAGCAAAATGTGAAAAAAGGAATAAGGTTCAAGCACCTACAAAAACTAACAGTGAGTCTAACCCATCTCTCCAATCTTCGACCCTATCAGAATCAATCTTTGTGACTTCCTGATTATACACCTTCCAAACTCTTGCATTGGGACTCCTTTCCATGTATGGTTCATCTTCTTCATACATCTGAGTATAATCATATGTGTCGGCTGGTACTATACAACTCATGAGGACACTAAGAAGCTGTTCAAGAAATTGAATCACCTGTGAAGGGAACAGGGTGTCGACCTAGAAGTGGCTTCCTCCGGGGCCGCTGCTGACTGGCTACTCGGGCAGTATTCCTAGTGTTGTAGCCTTGGTCTTGGTTGGCAGGATTGTTGCTTATTGAAAGATGTATCATTATCCTCGGGCATAGAAAAGTTAACTGATGCAAACCTAGCGTCGTCTTGATGTTCTTCTTTCAAGTTACTGGTCAGTTCAACAACATTTGGGGAGCTATCCCCTTGATTCTGGTCGATAATTTTATTTTTGTCCGAAGTTCCGTGGTCATACTTGGGCATAGTGGTGGATCCTTTAGACTCATAACCAGTAGTATCCTGGTGGTTTGTGTTCAGGTCGGTGAGATCAAGAGGTGGGGTTGAGGATGCTTCAGGTAGAGTGTCCATCGTGGAAGAGTACAAGAATGTATGTTTCAGAACACATTACATGTGTGGAAAGAGATCCTGAGAGATCTCACCGACTTCCACACAGCCAACTTGATGTGACATGAATAAGCGTGGGAGTGACTGTTTTTCTTGATGACGAGTCGAAAGACTCACAACTATCTGTTCTTCCCTCTGGACAGAACTTCATGTAAAGAGCCTTATCTAAAGGTTAGCTGACGGTCGTCGCGTCTGCGATGATGTCGCGGTCGTGGTCTAGGACACCTCTTCAACTGGGAATGCATTATGGGTAGTACCACCTGGCTTCGGCGGCTTCTCGGCATGTGTACTCAATTGACCATCTGGCAAATCTCTCACCTTTTGGGAAAGGTGCAGTGATACCCACCCAATTATAAAGGCCTTGTGTATAATTTCCTTTACATCAATTTATTGTACCGCCATAAATCCGATGAACTGCGCCACAAGAACAGCTGCCGTGGCAACAACTCAAAGAAATCTAGATTACTGCGACTACCGTGAGCCCAGCGCTACAAATTGGCTTCTCAGTGGATCCCTTTCTTGAAATATTTGTTTGTGGTTCGAGTAAGCCAGCGCCACATCTCGAATTCTTTGATGCATCAAGATCTAGTGTTTGTAAGTCTTGTTCCCTGATTCTTTCGGTTTTCTAGTCAATCTACTCCGGTCGGGTGCTTCTCTTGATGTCCTGTTATCCCGAGCCCAAAGTCTTACGTGAAAGAGTTTGGATTTCTACTCGAGATGTAAAACCCGATTCTACGTGCATCCTATGTTCCTTTATCGGGTAAAGTTCGAGTTAACTCTTTCTGTCTTTACTACCTAACCCCACTGGAACTCGGGTAACGTTACACACCCCAGTGGGTTGATCGAACCTTCCCAGCGTGAGAGACAAGGGGAAGGAAAAGGATGAGCGGAGGATCCACAAGTACTTACGAGTTCATGTGCTCCACAAATAGGGGTGCGGAGCTGTGATGTCGTTAACAACGCGTCTTTTGTCGAATCGACTCGGACTGTCCTGGACCGCATATCTGTGTAGAATTCCGTCACTCGCCTTGCCCTTCTTGGTATATCAGAATGGACTTACAAACATGACTCGCGTTCCCCCCTGTCTTTCCCGGACTTAGACTACCTTACCCGCGTCTCGCCTATAGAAGTTTCTGTCAACTCCAAAATAATGTCTTCAGCTATGACGTTCAAAATTGGAAAAAATAAAACCACCGAATCCTGACTTTCGGTACCGAATTTTCTATCATTATGTCACCGAATCTTGCTGTGTCGAGTCACCGAATTTCTCTGTGTTAAGTCACCGAATTTCCCTGTATCAAGTCACCGAATTTTCCACATCGAGTCACCGAGTTTTCAACATCAAGTCATCAAATTTTCTTACACATAAATCCTTGAATCCTCTTCATCCAACAAAGCAAATCTCCTTATTATAGTTGTATATAATGAGAGGACAATATAGTTTAACAGTTTGACCAATTTCCATCTCATCTTTGTTCCAAGCTTTCCAAGATTATTTCCTCTGCATTCAATGATTAAAATAATCCCTTGACATACTAGCTCGTTATACCTCTTCAAAATACTTCCATTCTCTTAACTTTTTAGACTTCTTAGACTTGCCTGGGGAACTTGTAGTTGGCCATCATTTTTATGTCTTTTCTGAGCGATTTGAGTTGTAAGGGAGTTTCTAGAAGGTTTCATCACCCACATTGAATCTTATGTACATGTGACTTTAAATCTGACACCCATTAATCTTTTGACCTCTACCAAATATAGGAATAGATCTGAGCCAGGTCATAGCATTGGTATGATAGCATCCATCTGTGGTTTCTTGGGTCCCCTTCACATTGACTGCTTTTATTTTGTGAATGAGATAGCTCAGAATATTTTGACAATGGATGTTTCCTTTTTAGGGGCTGAAAAATTAATGGCTACTACTGGACTTTATAAATGTAAATATACTTATTCTTGTGAATGGCAAAAAATAGACACAAGGAATTGACTTGGGCAGTTCAAGGTCTTATAAAATAACACATCTTATGCTTTGTTTATCATTATCTCAAGGATTTCATAAATGTCTTATGAAATGCATAAATTTTTGAAAGTAGATATGTAATTTAACAGCAGCATTTTGGTGTAAAAGTATTGATATGAATTAGAGCTTTTGTGGAGGTGTGGATACTTGGGAGTACTTGCAAGTCCACTCATGGGAAAACTTGCACAAACTTGCACTCCCAAGTATGCTAAACTTGCAAGTATAAATACTTGGGAGTGGGAGTATGAGTTTTACAGAGATTTACTTGCAAGTACTTGCAATAAAATACATAGAAAAAAATGTTTTCTCTGGCAATTGTTGTTAAATTAAGCTTTCAAAACTGATTTATGAAAGAGACAATAATAAATAAAGTATTTTGTCTTAGTAAAAACCCTTTTCAGCCCAGAAAATCATGTCAACTTTGAAATAAAGAAATACTCACAAGTGTTGCAAGTACTTGCAAGTGTATGGGAGTGGGAGTATGAGTTCTGAAACCCATATACTTGCAAGTTGGGAGTGGGAGTTACTTGCAAGTGGACTCCCCAAAAGCTCTAATATGAATGTGAAGCCAACCAGTAAGGATATTCCCAAACATGTCTCCAAAGTGTTGATGTTAGCTGCCTCCACCTTCTAGAATTTTCTAATACATCAAAAATCCATTTCTTCATCATTTCTGTGAAAAACTAGATATACAAAGGTATCTCCATAAGATACAATGTGACCCTCAGACCCATAACTCTACCTGAGAGCACCATATCTCATCAGGTAAGGCAATGAACAGCTCTTTTGTACTATGGTAACTAGTATGTATGACTTCAACTGCTCACACCAAGGGTCCAAGGGACTAATTATGGCAGTTTCATCTGGAGATCTTCTACTCATAACACCCAAATTGAGTGGCCATGGATAGAGGTTGGGAGACAGACAGTTTTTCCAAATCTAGAAGGGCTTTTTTCTTGGACTGGGTTGTCAACACTATTTGAACTGTGAAAACCCTCATCATCTCCAGCTTCTGCATTTTTATTTCTTGATGCAATCAACCAGGACTGTAGGGAATTTCAAAAGGATTGGAATTCTTGTCCAACTTAATATCTGGTGCTGGTCATGGTTGAAGTCTTATTGTGAGTATTATTTTGTATGTATCTTTTCTATTTATATAAGTACTTCATAGGATTTATACTTCCTTCAACATGGTGCTTACAGAGATTACTACCAAGGTGTCAATCCTGCTATTCTTGCTGGGATGGATTCCATGGAAGTCCAGTACAGCAACAGGTGATCAGACTGGGGGAGATCATCCTGAAGATTCAGATTCAGAGAGTGGGAATGGGAGGGAAGGAATGGGAAGGAATTGCTGAGAATGATTCAACTAATGAATCTGAATGGTTTGAAAATAAGTGACAATGATGAACTTGAGGATTAGTATGATGACAACTTGGAGGAAGAATGGACTGGAACTCAAGATCATGACTCATTTCAACAGGATTTCAAATATACTGATCAATAAATTGACAGTATTTGTTGAAGCTAACAAGGCTGCCAATTGAGAGCAGAGGTGATTACAAGGTGTTTTGAAGAGTATAGTGAGCTAGTATGTCTCATCATTCAAGGGATTATTTTAATCATTGAATGCAGAAGAAATAATCTTGGAAAGTTGGAAGGAAGATGAGGAAGATGAGATGGAAATTGGTTAAAATGTTTATAACTATTGTCCTGTCATTATATACAACCATAATAGGGAGATTTGCTTTGTTTGATGAGGGTTCAAGGATTATGTGTAAGAAAATTTGATGACTTGATGTTGAAAGCTCGGTGGAAAATTCGGTCACTCGATGTGGAAAATTCGGTGACTTGGTACAGAGAAATTCGGTGACTCGATACAGCAAAATTCGGTGACATAATGATAGAAAATTCGGTACCGAAAGTCAGGATTCGGTGGTTTTATTTTTTTCCAATTTTGAACGTCATACTTCAGCAGGTTGCGTATGAAAATCTACAGCTAATGGATTTGTACCGGGAAAGGGTAAACGTTGATTAGTGTTGGGGACGTGTGAGTCACATGTTTTTGTCTTTCCTCAACTTTCCCTTTGACTGTTTGGCAGCAATGGTCCTAAGTACTGTTACCACTGATCTTCCTTGTGCCCGAAGTCATCGCTAGTCCTCGCTCTACAGATACCCGGGCTCGAGAAGACAACTGCTACTATCTCAAGATCTCAAATACCCAATCACTGCTCGAATTGTCAGAAGCTGTTCCCTGTGCGATGGAAAGAAGAGTCGATGAAGTCCTTAGACCCAATGGAGTAGACAAGACGTCGCATAAGATTGAAGTAAGGAGTTTGCAAAAAGCAGGAGTTGGACCTCGTTGGATTGAAGGTGACTGATCAGTGAAGACGAGACAGAATTATTGATAGTGTTGTATTCGATTTTAGTCAAGAGACCGGTGCGTTCTTTTTGTTTTCTTATCTTGTTAGTCTCCCCTTTCTTTCTCTTTATTCCTTTTATGTTTTGTTAAATCGAGCAATCCCCTCCTTCATTCGTTCTTCCCAAGTATCTCGTCTCTTTTTGTATTACACATATATATATACCTAACTTATCGTCCCTCCCTCTTCCAACTTCTTTGCGCTAATCATCTATCCCTCGGAAATGCGTTCAGATAATCGCTCGTGCCCACCACCTTCTCCTCTTTCTTTGACTTCCACACTCCCCCACTCTTAACGTTCATCCAACTTACCATCGAAATTTTCATTGCTATCGTTGGTTGTATATATTATTTTTCACACTACAGAGGTATCTTATCATGAAACACTTGCTGTGTTTCCTCGTGACTGCCAGAAAGGGTGTACGGATAGCCTAACGATGTCATTGGTTAATATCGTCAGATGAGAGATGGAGGGAGTAGGAGCTGGGGTATGTGGGGTCAGTACAAGAAAGGTTAGAGACATGCTGAAGGAAGGGAACAAAGGTGGGATCAAGAAGAGCAATCTTTCCCGCATTTTTTTTCGTCATATCCATCATCGTCTACGAGTTACATTCACTCCTTCTCATACTGCCTCTTCCTGTATTCCTTTCTTCAAGCTTAAGCTCGTGCACATCTTGATGTGTGACCACAAGCTTTTATTGTCACCGGAATCGAAGTTTTTTCTCATGAAGATTCATAAGTGACATTCAGAAAGGACTAGAAAGA
Organism: Dendrothele bispora CBS 962.96; assembly: GCA_004369135.1. NCBI lineage: Eukaryota > Fungi > Basidiomycota > Agaricomycetes > Agaricales > Dendrothele > Dendrothele bispora. The sequence continues at coordinate 5,937 of ML179851.1, read as the reverse complement.
AATGATGAGTATGACCAATTCGAGTTTTCATGTCTCCCTTTGATGGCTCAGTTTTGTCGTATTTTACTCGCCTGTAGAAGGTTTTACTACTTATCGCAAGTCTCAAGCATTATCTAGGGTCGTTAAGGGCGTTTCAGAAGGGGAGCGCTTCAGAGAGAATCTAACGAGGGAGTCTGGATGCGGATGCGAACCTCTAAATTTGTGTTTGAAATTAGGCGGTTTTCTCTTTCTCTTCTGTCCTTCCCGTCTTGTCTTCTTTTTTTACATTTGATGTGCTTCCCTACTTCACCTACTTCAGTGTTTTATTTGATTGTGTATAACTGCTTTTGGAAGCGTTTTTTTTTTCGTTCTTTATTTGACACTTTGACTAGATATTTAATTGTCATGTGTACTGAGATAAGACCGTGTGGAGAAGTGAAATTTTATTGAAACGTCTGTGAACGGCTTTGGTCAGATACTGTTCCGTCAACCAAAAAAAGAAAGATTCAATATGAAGGGGCAACAAAGAACATAAAATTCAATACGAAAAAAGGAAAGTAAAACCCTCCAGAGCTTCGTTTACAGTGACCGATAAAGCGCTGTCAAGAGGTTTCATGCTCCCTCTGACAGTTCTTTCCGAGTCAGTATATTCTTTCTCCCAGCGCTAATATTCTTTTTCCCAGTGCTGGGGCTCGCAAAAGTTATTTCGAGACGGTAAACATCATTCCCGGAAGTCCCCAGACAAATATCCAAAATTCTGATTGTTGAGAACCCATGACACAAAGGCCTGTGTACGCATAAGAGAACGGGTTAGTCATTGTCGTTCACAATCCTGGAGCTCACAAGCCATATCTCAGCTAACCACCCAAAATGGATAATATCTGGTGGCAGGTAGAGTCAAGCCGCTTGTATATATCGTCGTAGTCGGACACACGTCAGTTCATTACTACACAACACACTCATATAAAGTGGAACGAATATTGAATAAAAACAAGTACAAGCCTCCAAAAGGGGATGGTGGGAGCCGGAGGTTGTGAGGATTGGGAAAGATAATAGTCTAACCTACTACTATTAAAAGTACGATAGGAAGAATACTAGTAAGAGAACCAACTCGGAGGAGGAGGTCGAAAACGCATGACAGAATCCGATTACTGACGAATTGTATACTTCTTCGCTAAGGGCAATGAAGAGCATACCGATTGTGGAGCAGGCTGCTAGGGTGTGAAGGCGTCAATGAGCATAAATCGGGATAAGAAGCTGAGGCTGGGAGGTGTACGGTGGATGGGACAACAACTTGAAGATATCGATGACTCTTCGTCGCGTCAACGAGTTGTGACGTCATCAATTCAAGCTTCAAGCTTCACGTGCAACGTCCAACCGTAAGCTGATGTCATTGTTGCGAGTCTGACGTGTCCTGTCTCTGGCCTGCGTATCTTGAACAGTCCAGTGTCGCATCCTGTTGAATTCACGTTGACCTGGCTCTATGTAGTGTTTTTTCCTTCTTGCCTGAATCAAGACTCGACCGTCTCACCCATAGAAGGCTCTTGTCAACGTTGACTCCAAGACGGCCCCTTCATCCGTAGAACGCACGGGGAATTTCCATCAAACGGACTTTCGTACAAGGAGAAGGAGGGCATTGGTTGGTGTTAGGGATATGTGCGTCGCATTTATTCTAAATCTTTCATTTGCTTACCCTCTCATTTTCTCTTACAACTCACCTTCTCCGTCGTCCTCACTATGGTACTGTAACTAACAATTATCACTAATGCGTTTTCCTGTGGTATCCGAGAGATCATACCTTGACATTCCTTTTACTCCAAGCGAAATGAGATCAATACCGCTACTTTGTGAACAAAAAAGTCGTCAGGAGCGTTTGGAGTTTGGCGGAGAGAGGTCAACACGAGTTCTTGGACCTCTGAAAGTAGTCAAAACGTTGTGCAGGGTTGAAGTGAAGAACTGCGAGGTGAAGCCGGTAGAGTTAAGGGTGGATTAGGTCAAGACGGGATCCTTGAGAGAGCAGATCTTATGTTTTTGCTCGAAATTGGTCAAGGTATCGGCACTTTTTTATCTTTTGTCCTTCTTCAACTTATCTTACTAGACTCTTCATGATCATAACGCATATTCCCCTTGCTTCCCTTTTGATCACAAGGCAAGCCCAATTCTTTCTTTCTTTCTTCCCCTTTTCCCGTTGTCTGTATCTAACCTACCCTTCTTCCCTCCCTAGCTCCTCCGTGTTAAACCTACCTCTCAAAACCCACCCAAAAGGAATCCTTCAGACCTTTGTCCTTATTCCGTCCTTTCCCTCACTCTCCGCTTCAATCACATGTTCCCGCTGGTTATTCTCGTTGAAATCGACATTTTCTCACCATTCTCATCGCTATCATTGCTTGTAAGTATGACGTTTTCAATGATACAAAGGTATCCTCTTTATATGGTATTTGTGACGCATTTTAGGAAGGTGTATGCGAACATTTCAGCGGTGATACATATGGTTAACGATTCGATAAGTATTGGAGAGGAATGAAATCAGGGATGAGACGAGCACAAGAATACGTAGACGGAAGGGAAAGGGCAAGAGGGAGACAAAGAATCGATGAGGAAGCGGAGGTGAGCCGACCATTGAGTCTTCGACTTTCAAATTCACCTCTCGTCTAACGTTTTGCGTCATACCCCATCCATCACTTGCGACTCTCGTACTCTTTCCCACTTATCAAACCCGGCACCCCTACTTATTCACCAGCATAATCGTATATCGTTACCGGAATTGCCTCATGACGAGAGCAATCAAAGGATATTACTGTGTAAGATTACGGTGGGTTTTCATAACAATTTTTTGACGGTGCAGTTGCTTCAAGTTGTTTGTACAGGCTATAAGTATGTGTTTCTGCGGGAGTGGACATCAGGATTGTCAAGACGTTTCAATCAATCGACTGGAGTGGACAAATTAGAGGGTGTATTACCGAAAGGGATTCCGATGTACAGGGATGAATGGGGATGCGGAACATCTACCATTTGGACGTAGGATGTCTTGCGTTGTTTAGGTGCTGACTGTAAGTTCTTTCTTTCTTTTTTTTTTGCTTCTCTCCCTATCTTTTCTTTCATGCCCGACTTCAAGTTTTTTCTTGATCTATCTGCATTATGAACAGCCGTTTTAGTGACTGTTTTTCTTTTACTTTCATTCTTTTCTACTCCATATCCACGAATCTTTGTACTTGTTCTCTCGTTGAGAGGTCTGGCTTGAACCCATCATTCTTGTACCTTTGAATCCTCAATGTTCCATCCTACTTCAACAACCTCCAACTTGAAAACTTTCGACACTCAGATCACGTGTCACATGTCAACCTTTCTTCTCGATCGAACGCCCTTCACTTTGGTTTAGGCTCTCGCAGCGGCGGCAACGACTTGGACAAGACGACCATTTATTGCCAACTATCCTTTGCGCATCAACATCTCTCGTGGGCGTACCCGTATTCTTTTCGTTTCCCATGCCCCCATGTCACCTCAAGGCCTAATCCGAGTCCACGTCATCATGGTTTTTCAAATCCAACTTTCCGCATACCTCCCCGCTTATCTATCCAACCTCTCTGAAGTATACATGTACTTTCTGTTTCGGTCCAAATCCACCTTACGCTGTGTGGTTGTATCCTTTGCAATCTGGCATTTAGAGAAAGGTGACTGAGACGAGGAAACGGATGAACAGCACGGAAACCAAATGGATTTACAAGTGTAAGTAATCTATCTCATGTTCTACTCTCGTAGTCAGGACCATCATTGGACTCCATCGACTTCGAAACCGACAACTTTGACTGCGGGATGCTCTGATACATTGAAAATAGAGGAGTGAATTGCACGGAGGTCAAGGTTATAGATGAGTACAATGCGCTGGATATTTAACAACTCAAAGACAGGTCTCCTGGATAGTGTTCCTTTACTTCTTTTTGCTCCTATTCCTCCCTCTCCCTCCCAAAGTCTCATTACTTTTCTCTCTTTGTTTCCAAGGCTCAAGGCTTTGGATTTGGGTTATGCATCCGGGGTTACGCAGGGTTGTGAATCAAGAACAAAGATGAGGAAATCGATTGATGAAGAACAAAAAGGAAAAAAGGATTCGCAAAACACAACAAGACGACATAGGTTTATCACAGTTTTCGCGTCCTCAAAACCAATACTACTCTAACTATTGATTTCCAAAGTGGCGGCTTTCGACCGCGTGCAAAAATGTCTTGGGGAACTCTGGAGCGGGACGGACGGTATTGTAAAAGAGCTGGAGGTTAAAGTTTTGTTCAAAGACGTTGATTAAAGACGTGAGTCGCATTATTTCCATCGTTTCTTTTAACTCTTTTCCTTTCAGACAGTTGAATGAGAACGGTAGGTCCTATGGATATAACCCTCGTGTTACTTACTTGTTCATCCGTCTCGTTTTCTCTTGAGGCTAATATTCTTTCTCCTCTTCGGTACTATATCTAAATCCCCTGTTAGTGGTTTTTCTAGGGTATTCGAAATCAGAGGTTTCCTTTTCTTTGTTCCGCTAGGCCAACAAAGACATACCACTGTTATCAAAGATTAAGGAGCCACCCCGAGTCGCCAGGAGCTGATCAAGTGAACGAGACATTGTGCTGTGGAGCTATAGCGGAAGGAAACGGGAGGAGGAGAGGGATGAGACTGGTCCAACAGTCGTGTCAATTGTCATTGAGGATGGAATCGAGTGATATAAGGTCATGGATTTGACAGCGCTTTTGCTCGAGTCCAGTTAAGATGGGTATATTTTGTCTTGTGTCGTCTGTCTAGGTTATCTCGTTGTTTTATTTTTTTCTTGGAGGCATACTGATCTCTCCTTTTTTCTCTTTGTATCCGACAGATCAAGTCCCTAAGAAGGTGAATCTTCGATTTCCCCACTCTCCACTTCTTAGCATAAGATATGCGTCTCTTCATGAGCGAATCCCATACCCTTCTCATCCCCTTCTTCTTTACACGTACCCCAAGTCAAGACCCCTCGTCTACACGTGTAACAAATTACCATCTTCAGTTTCTCTGGAATCCAGTTCAGGTGAGCAGCGCGTTCAACTGTATCAGCATGCATGGAATTGTTTGGGAACGCGGTGTACTGTTGCGGACAGCGGCCTTGAAGATTTTCAGGCTATTGGAAGGACAAAAGTGAGCCCCTTGAATTAAAAGATCATACATGAATACTCAAGACACAATGACGGGTATATGAGTTTCGACGCATGCAGACTCGGATTGTTCTTCTTTCTCATTTTTTCCTCCTTGTCCTGTTTCCGTATCTTTTCTGTTTTGTGTAATAGACTTTTACTTGACATGACTGATTTTATGACTGTCTTATATTTCCTTCTGTTTTCTACGACTACTGCATGTGTGGAATGAGGCACGCGACACGTAAAGTCCAGCACGTAGCATCTTACGGTCCCTCTTTTCAGCCTCGACGTGTCTTTCTGCTGTATGCATATGGGGACGGGCACGTAACTGGTAAGTGTATCTAAGCTGAAAAGTATAATGGCCACTTTCGGTCGAGCCTATATACTAACTTCAATACATAGATCAACTCAGTCGTTACTGACAGGTACAAATTACATTCGTGTATATCGTCATAAATATGCGAATCCATCGGACTTTGTTCATCTTCACTTCACTTCTTCCTGTCCTCTCTCTTCTTGCCTCGTTGTTGCCCGTGTTACTAATCGCTTTAGCCTGCGATGTCCGCTCCACTCGCACTCCCTTTACGACTACTCTCAGCGTGAGCCATTTTGTCCTTGGATCTGTCTTCAGGTGAGTCCATACTGTCTAGACTCTCGCCCTTTCTGTCCGTCCTATCGACTTCATCCTGAGACTGATTGTTTGTGGTTTGGTTACCGCTAATACGCTAGAAAATCAATACCGTAGATTTTTCGCGATTTATTATTAAATCCTGAATGTCTATAGTATTAGTAATAAGGGAAATAGAGG